>JALIZH010017838.1:0-57464 GCA_030522465.1 Rhipicephalus appendiculatus
CTCATTTATCTAGTTATGCCGCATTCTGATTCGCTTGCGACAATTCATGGTTTTTTTTTGTCGCGGCGATGAAGATAGATTTGGATACGACGACGCGGTGAGGGCCTTTTTGTTTCTGTCGAAGCTCACAAGAGCACCCGACAGTGCTTGCGCTGCAGGATACTGAACGCAATAAAGACCAAGCCACTTTCGACATTGCTTTTACATGAATAGGCCTAATGGCGAGTATCGCATCTACCTTTGAAAAGCTGCTGCTAGAAAACTCATTCTAGAAGAGCACCGAGTACCGTGTTTCATAAGCAATAAACATAAATACTGAAAGGCTTTTCTCTACTACGAATCTCTGTGTAGTTCACACTACAACCACTACGATTACAATTCCTGCGTGGACTCGTGTTCTACGCAGATGGCATGATCTATCTCACCGGATCGGCACTGCCCAAACAGAGCCACCCCGTACTGCTGACCTCTGCTGCGGTGGGGCCACAAACCGAGGCGTCCTGCTTTTCTTTCTGGTACCACATGTTCGGAGGAGACGGCGTGGAGCTGGAGTTGTACCTAAAAAAGTCGGTCCGGTCCGCTGGCGCCCCGTGGAAAAATGACATGCTGTTCACCCACAACGACCGCACGACGACCGACCGATGGTACAACGTGCGCCGGACTGTGTCCCTCGATGAAGGAAGCAACAAGGTGAATTTCACTTGTTAAATTTGCACTTCTGCCCTGCTAAATTCATTTGGGAGACGCCATCAATTCTATGATGAGCGTCTTCAGCCTCACTGATATGATTTTTTATTAGAGAAGCCTGCTCTTACAGGAAGGGCTCACAAAGGAAAAATTGTTGGCCGGAGCCCTTCATAAATTGTTATAGAAGGAATCAAAAGAAGCTGCATATACTTACGATATGCTAGGAAAATTGTTCATGAGATGAAATATGAAACGAGCGCACTGACGACGTAGATCATTCTGCAATAAAGTGTGTTACAAAATAATTTTGTGCATATTAAAAAAAGAAGTATAGTATGCTGGGCAGTTGGTGTGACTCCATTGTAAGAACTGCGAATAACCGAGACGTAGGAACAGAGGAAGGCAATGACAAGAACGGCGCTTGTTATTGTCATTACCGTCCGGTATGCCTGTGTCTCAGTTTTCGCGCTGTTTCTATAATGAACGCTCAAGAATCCCGGGTTGTATATGTAAAGTGGCATGAAGTCCAGCACTTTGTGAGCCTCGCAATCATATCGTCGTTTGGACACATAAAAGTGCACAAATTAATACTATTATTGGCGACCAAAATTAATTGAACGAAAACTGAAGAAATAGTTAAAAATTAACAAGCACTAAATATCCACACAACCAATAGGGTTGCATAGATATTTCCAAATAGGTAGCCCATTCAAAGTAAGATTTCATTCCAAATAGTTAGTCTTTCAGTTGATATTTAAAGACTCTTGAGACAGTAATGCAGTTTCCAACGCTAAAGCGTACACTTATTTGATATCTTTGATTGGTGTTTGTCAATTTTCGATTGAATCAATCCCACTGCGACGCAGCAAAAAGTACTTGATGATCCCTGCGCTCTCAAAAGAACAAAACTTTTGCACAAGTACTTCACAATTAAGGAGTTCGTGCGGTATATATTTAGTCACAAGTAAATAATTGAACGTGTAATGTTTAACCCCTTCTGGCGAATTATGATCGACTTTATGGAGGTGTGTAAAATTTGCACAACGCATTTTAAGGCACTCGATGTTACGTTCTAAGTAAAAAATCAGGTGACGTGTTGTTCTTAGCGAGTTCTAGTAAGTAATCCTAATTATTGTGTAATGAAATAATGAAATGTTCTGAAGTCGTGATGTCAGATTTTTACGGAAAAAAAATGAAATCGTAGGTTCGAAATGCATGCGCATTTTTTGTTGTTTTCATTTGGAGTGAATAAAAGAATATTTCTTGCATTAGTGTTTGAACGCCGCACGTCGACGAAACCGTCAAATGTTGTAATACCTTCATAGAAGTTGTCCGCTGCAATGATATGTATGAGATCGAAGTTAAGGAGAGACGCGATGATTATGCAGATGGTTCAATTAATCTTATGTGCGATGTGTCGTATTCTTTTTTGGCATCTAGTTCAAAGAAATGGCAAAAACAAGTTTCGTCCCCATGTGTGCACGTTGCGCCTCAAGGGTTCATAATAAATTCTGGATAATTCTGGGTAACACAATAACGCTGCACACAAAACAATGTCCAAATACCAACACTACGCGGCAACATTATACTCACGGAGGCATTTTCACACATAAGCAGGACGCTAAGAAAAGAATGAGATGAAACCGCATCGTGGTATTGTCTGACAGTCGAAACATTTATGACTTCCTAAGTTTGAGAAAAAAGTTAGAGACACCGTATTGTGCAATCTGAATCTCTTCTCAACGCTTTCTAACGAGCAGCAAACCAAAGAAGAAGCTGCCCGCAGTAACAGGAACTGTATAAAATATGAAATTCCTTAACGAACAGCAAGACATTTGAACATTTGAACTGTTTGTATCTGTAATACGCTTTGTAATAGCTTCTGTTTTTTTATCGATGTCTTTTACTGCACTTCGACAAATTGCTAACATTTTCTGTTATAATCCAGGAATAAGGTGCAGATTAACAAAGTAATTTTATAGTTTCACTTACGCCTTTTGTCTGATCACCTATTTCAATCTGTGGTTTTCTCATGGCTAGCATGTACGCATGTACGCTCATTTCAGTAGTTCTTCGTTGAGCGGTGAGGATAGTATCTTTAAGCGCCACACCATTGCGAGAACGTGACGCCATTTCTCGATAATCGACCACAACGCAAGGCTAAACTAAAGGCTAAGATGGGATAGCGAGCGACGCCGCAGGCATCTCTCTTGAGGATGCGTTCTGGAACGCTGGTTTTCTGGCTCTAAATGCAGTACATTAGAGCGTAGTAACCAAAGTAGTTCTTGTTTTCTTTTTCTAGGGAAGCGCAAGGTTGTGATTCTTGCTGTTATTCAGAACGAAGTTAATTACCTTTTTGTTTTCTTGTTTCTTTATTTATGCACAGTTTGTCTTCGCATTGAGGACCATTCGGGAAAATCCAAACGCGGCTGTTGTTGCCTTGGGTCCACTGGATTACAGTCATGGTCCATGCGACGTGCTTACGGACTCAAAAGGTGAGCCGTTGTAGAAGACTTCTTCCCATGGCATCCTAATATTTAAAAAATAATTCTGGCAGCGTCAGGCTACGAAATTGACCCTCAACTGCAACTGCTAGTGGACCCAATAAATCCAAATCAGAATGAAGTTCCGAGTATCAGTGAAGCTTGAAGTGATGAGGTGTCGTCGAAGAAGATAAGTCGCTAGGCCAAATGTTTCGGCAAGGGGACGCGTATATAGACGTCCGCTTATCTAAAAATTGGTTCCAGCAACATTTGTAGTTACAAATCTTCTTACTCCCCAAGAATGTGCCATAATAATGTGTTTTCACTGCGTCGCGCCATAAGAGTTGTATGCGCATTCTTATAGCCTGCTGCTAAGGAGATTTAATCACTGTAGTTCTAATACCGAAGTGCCCGACAAGGAGGCGGCGTGAGCCTTTCTAATTCTGAGTACTAATTCATGTATTGTCAAGTTATTTGCATACGCTCAGCACATGGAACGTTTTTTTTTTATGTCCAGGCTACTGTGACTTCGAAGTGGACGAATGTGGCTGGACGTCCGACGCGGTCTGGAAGCGAGGAGTGAAACTATTTTCGTATGATGACCCGGGCCACCACGTGCGTTCTGGACCCGTCAATTCCGGTACGTGAGGCAATTCTGGCAGCTTTCATCAACTAAGCTTTCAAATCGGGCTGTAATTACCGTAAACATGAAACAATAAATATATTGTGATGGATTAAATGGATTAATATGGACAAACCTTAGCTCTACCTTGAAACCACGCAATCAGAGACTCTATCAACGCACCTCCCCGCCTAATAGACAAAAGAGTCAGCCTAATTTTTTTAATTTTTATTCTACTTTAACGTCTTATATCATTTTCCCTCCTATCTCTATCCCTACTTTCAGTCCCTAATCCCCTTCCCCACGCAGAGCAGCAAGTCAGCGATTTGCATATGCCGGCTAAATTGCGTGCTTTTTAATAAAAAGTTCTCTCTCTATATGTATACTCCCTGTAGCAATATTATTTGTGCAAACTAGGATTATTAGTTTCAATCAAGTGAGATGAAACACCGCAAAGAGAAATATAGAAGTCGGTAGGCGATTGTTGAATAAAAGGGATGCCACACCCACCCGCTCGGAGAGAAAGAGATAGAGAAAGAAAATGATTTCTTCCGCAGCAAGAGTATTTCGTCATACCATGAAACTGAATTGTGTATTCATAGAAGTATATGTAGCTTTGTTAGGTGTTACGAAAGGAAACCAAATTAATTTTCACTGTGTGTATTGTTTGTAGGCCGGCATAGCAATCTTCGAGGGGGGACGATCGCACGTTGTCCTTGTGCTGCATCTTCCCCATCTCTGCTGCTAACGTTGGCCACCGTGAACAACACGCTTATGGGAGCTTATGTATAGTAGTCCTGACAGCTCATGCAATTGGCGCCACCATAGGTGTTCGCAAAACGAATGCAATCGAAGCCGCAAGCGGTTCTCGTTAAGCGAACTTAAGGCAGCTTCACCCTAGAGGCGCCAAGCCTCAAGAAAGTGCGGAGTTGGGTAGTCTTCTTTGCTTCTTTTCGGTTTTCTCTTTCTTTCTTCCTCTCTTTCTTTCCTGTTCTCGTTTCCAGTTCTTTTCTGTGTGTTTCTCTCTTTATGCTTATTTATTTCTATTTTTCTTCTTATTTCTTCCTTTTTTTTTCTCTTTCCATTTCTCGCTTGCTCCTTCTTTAAATTTTTATACGTGGCTTGTGTTGCCTTGTTTCACTAGCCATAGTTCTAATGTCCGCATTTTATGTCACCATCAAGGCACTCGAAAAACTAGAGGAAGAAGACTTCTCTTTAGCGCAGACGTCCGCTGAATATCCTACAGATGGCTACGCTAAATGTAGTTTTGCCTGCGTTAAAATTATCAACAACGCGCTGGAAGAACCAGAGGAAGAAGACTTCTCTTTGGCGCGAAAGAAAGGAAGGAAAACGAGATAGAGGAACGGCAGGGATATTAACCAGTTTGGCATAAGCGATATACGTGAGAGCGCGCTCAATATTCTACAGCTGGCTAGGGTATATGTAGTTGTCCCTGCGTTACGCGAAACGACGACGAGAGCATACGACAGCCTGGCCTTCTAAAGTGCTCCACACTTCAAAAATATATGCAGTTGTACTCTACGTGAAAGCTGTAGGAAGCACGGAGCAGTAATTAGATTGTTATTCGATGACGCTGGCGTTCACGGGCAAGCAAGCCCTAGCGCTCCAAACTTGCAGCCTGCATAGCGTCCATGGCGGTAGAGTAAACCGTCTTAGCGCTTCCATAATACTCGCGAACACGCGCAAAGGCTACGCAGAAAGACACAAGATAACCGCTAGTGTCTTTATGTGTAGCATTTGCGCGTGTTCGCTAGTATTATGAAAGCAGTCAGTCAGGGCGACCTAGCCCTGCTATATGCATTAATGAAGGAAACCTTCATTGATGCATTGGAGTCCTCCCCTCTGCTCTTTTCCATCTTCTCCTAACCCCTCCATCACTGCTCATCCTCACTTTTCTTTTCCATCCCTTTGCTGTGCTATACTATACAAGGCTATTCATTATCCTTCCCCACCTCCTTTGCCTCCTCCTCACCCTCACATCACTCATCCTCACCTTCACTTTCCTTTCCCACCCTCACCCTATATTATACTACACATGGATAAGATGTGCTTTACTTTTTCGCTCCTCCTCTCCCTCCTCCTCGCACTCACACCAATCCTCCTCTCCATCAATTCCTCTTCGCACCCCCTTGCTATGCTATGCTATACATCTCCTTTGCCTCCTCCTCACCCTCACATCACTCATCCTCACCTTCACTTTCCTTTCCCACCCTCACCCTATATTATACTACACATGGATAAGATGTGCTTTACTTTTTCGCTCCTCCTCTCCCTCCTCCTCGCACTCACACCAATCCTCCTCTCCATCAGTTCCTCCACCCCTTGCTATGCTATGCTATACATGTATGTACTGTACATAAATATCGTAATCATAGTTTTGCCTGCGTGACGCCAAGCGACAAAATCAGAGGACTTCAAATAGGTGTCTAAAGGGCTGAGCACTTCAAAGGCAAGACAAATTTTGCTTGCTAGTGTTGTAGAGGCAATGTGAGAGAGCGTCATAGTGGGGGTTGATAGTTTCCACACATCTCTGTTTACCGCATCTTACGTGTCTCCTCGTAGTTCAGGCAGTGCAAAGCGGTTTTAGGAATTCTTAGAACCCTCCTTCGAAGGCCTTGGAAAATTGTTAAGTATGACCTAATATTTCATTGTGCTTGACAAGCAGGTGTTACAAGAACTGCTTAGAAAAAGAAAAAAAAAACTTCGCTGACCCACTTTCTGCATTGGACTCGCAGCTTACGCAATGATAGCGGCCACGACTTCACACACCAAGAAAGTTGTCGCCCTCACGAGCCCTGAATTTCCTGGCCAGAGTGAGCCGCAGTGCTTGGAGTTCTGGTACCTTGAGACAGGTTCAGGCGATGTCCCGCTGCAGGTAAACTTCCCATTACAAAACCGGTGAACGCCACTGATTGTTGTTTCAGTGCCGTACAGTGCCTCAAGAATGTCTCCGCATATCACAAAAAGGCATTGGCGCACGCGGCCAATCTTATTCGGTCTTTATTTTAACGCAGGCTGAGATACTTGCGAAAGGAGAAAGCAAGCTCATCTGGACCAAACCGTCCTTTTCTAAAGATGACTGGATGCTGGCGCGAGTGCAGTTTGTGCAGGACAAGGAATTTCAGGTTGGTGTCATTGTGTAGATAAGTGCGGGACATATTCGTGAAGTTGGCCAAGTTCGTTGGAAGCAGGCATCTCAACAAATCAGAAATACTTGCACCTATTAAGGCAGAGAACAAAGTAACTAACTATTGACCTAATACTATGACGATAAAACACATGTCATTAGGTATTAGAGATACAAAATGCACAAGATGAAGGTTTCCCTAACACCGCATAAGATATTGCGAGTAAGAATACCAAAAGAGAGATAGAAACCATCGAGAAATCTTCCGAGCCATTTAAATAGAGTATAGATGCCAGAAGAAACAACATTCAAGAAAAAAACATCGGTACACTGCCCAAGAATATTGATCAAGAAAGCAGGTGGAAGGTGTCACAGAACGCCTGAATTTCGCCCGCTGGCTATTGCTGTTGCCGTAGTTAAGAGCTCGAAATTGGGTTCGATACGTGTCATTGTTACTGCAATTTTCTACGTTCTGGTCGTCTTCATTTCGAATTGTTAGCGTGATTAGAACCCCTCCATATTTCCAGCTGGAATTGCGCCACGTGGCGAACAAAGTTGAATGTTTCTGACAACAGCAAGCTCTGCAAATTAGTGAATACTGTGAATAAGACGCGTCTCCTGTCAACAGCAACGCCAATGCTTGCTCGGCTCGCTGGCATCGCGCTGCTTGCCACTGGCATCTTTCTGGACGGCGCGCTGCTCTGACTCATTATGTTTCTCTAGTTGAGTCAACAAAGGATCGCACCGCCAATAAACCTGTTCTCAATTGGTGGCAGTGCTGGGTATTAACCCACGCTATTAATATGGCGCTTCACTATTAAAACCAAGACTGACGTACAAAGGGGCAGCGTATGCATTCATTAAGGATGGCGATGCGGGTTGTTGGTTGGTCATACTTGTACGAGATGAGCGCACGAAAGGACACGAAAAAAAAAAAAAGAGACGTACCCACACAGACGCTTGGGTCTTTGGGTCTCCATCTCGTACACGCATGCATTCAGTTTCTTCTTTCCTTCATGTTTAAGTTATTATGGCTGCAACTGTACAATACACCCTATCAAAAATATATAATATATAGACTGTAGATTAAAAAACTAGCACAAAAAATTATTAAAACTTCCAGGTCCCTTATTCGTTTAGGACGACTTAAAAGCGAACTTTTTTCTGCCTTTTTAAAACGGCGCTTTGTTTTAACGCGAACGCCGCAAATAAGTGGTGAACACAAAGCTCAGGCGCCTCGGGTCACAACATTATTTTTCGTTTGCGCTAGTTTTCGTACCGTTTCGTGATCTCGCCGGACCTTTCTCCGGATGAGGCATATCACTATTTCACTTTAATAGTATCAAATCATTGGAGAACACATAAAATGTGCTACACTGGGTCACGAGGTTAATGTACACTTTTTATATTTGTCATGCGGGAAATGTAACTACGGTATCTACCATTCACGGCCACTTTGGTTTCCATTTCGAGAGCGTTAGTGAAAGAGGTAGACGTAGTGTCTGCGACAATGTCTTTAAATTTCTCCTACAAAACAAGTAATCAAGCGGGCACGCAGGGGGGTACGAACGTGGCGAAAGTGGTGACCAGGAAATGAAACAAAAAGTAATAAAAGACCGGTACGAGGCGCGATTTTTTCGAATAAGGAAAAGACACAAATACAAAGTAGTAAAATGAAGGCATAGAAAATTAAGTGGCGCGGCACCATAGGTCGCGTCATGCACTAATGTGGCTATCCAGTGGTTTTCGTTGTGGTCCATCACCGCGCGCGTGCAGGACGCCATGCGGAATTGTTTACGGCTGCTTATATGGTCCACAGCTACCACAGCGACACAAGCCAACAAAACCGAGAGTGATACCAACTATAGCATGAGCCGTGATCGCCCGGTGGCGTGGCCCAGCCAATGTCTCCTATGGCTGTTTAATAAGGGCGTGGTAGAAGAGGTTTCCGGGTAGTTTAGTTTCACATTACTGTGAAAGTTGGCCTGAATCTGTGCGCCATTGCAATAAGCAGCACCAAGTTTCTGCCCTTGTGAGAGCGGTCAAGAGCTCCTTCGACGACGCCTCTTCAGTTTTTTATTGCAATACTTTGCGTGGTCATTATAACTGAACTCTTATTAGTATAATTTCTATAAACCTTGTCTAACTGCTGCCTGCATTAACTTCCTCATATAAACGTTTTTTTAGCAATGCAGGCGGATAAACTATCTCATGTTTGGTATATGTTGAACAAAATCTTAACGCCATTTGGGTACATGTACTTTAACTTCACATTACGTTACTCAGTCCGTATTAGACTGAATGCTTCGAAGGTAACTTCATTCGAACCGGTATGCATGTTGTTTGCAGTAAACCCGGCATGTCGATGTTAATTGAATGCAGATACGCAAGGACACTTATTGCATAATCAATCAATGACATTAAAAAATTCCATTCCCGTCTCGCCGAACATTACAGTATGCAAATTGCAATTATTATCCTTGTTCAGTAACCAGACAACCTTTTCTTTTTTTACGCTCGCCTTAGTTAAATGTAATTTACTTCTTTCCATCTCCTCTCATTTTCAGGTGGTGTTCCGGGCAACCTTGCCAGCCAGTACATCGATGTCCTTGAGCCTGGACAACATGGCAGTGCGGCCTGAGCCATGCGTGCACCCGATAGAATGCGACTTCACGGAAGACCTCTGCGGATACATAAATAGATTCGAAGGGGACTTCCGTTGGCTTGTCGGTTCTGGTAGACTCGAAAATCCTCGAGTTCAGCCGAAGTCACCCATTCCTCAAGGCAAGTGCTTCAATGTCAGCTTAACCCTTTGAGGCGCCACCTATGAAACACTGTATCTAAATGTGTCAAATCAATACAACGTTATTTCAAGGCACTCAATATTCTGTTACAACAAAAATATTGTTGTAATATGTTAATTTGTGCGTGTGATTGTAACTTATCCCAAGTAAGTTGTAATTAAATATCTATTCATTATGAAGTCATTCATGCTCTGTTTCGGCATAAGCAGAATGTAATCTCAGTGTAGAAATACAGTTGAAATTCATTTTTGGTTATGTCCATTTTGAGCAAAGAAAAATTATACTTTTCGCATGGCTCGCAGGAAGCGGCACGTCAAATAACTCGTCAAACTTGGTAGTACCTTCAGCAAAGAGATCATATGCAACAGTATACTTCAAAATAAAGTTAAATAAGATAAATTTATTATGCAGGAGGTTCAATTCATCCAAAACTTGATATATCTTGCTCTTTCTTAGACCCTATTTGATACAAATAATAAAATCAAGTGGTGTACACAATTGTGTACATAGCGCCTCAAAGGTTTAACTTGAACGTAGCCAAGGCTTGAGAATCAGGCATTATCAAATCAGTGGCCTCATCGGGCAATCAGGCCACTTATTTGAGTTGCCTGGCTACTGATTCTGTGAGCATCCGTTTGGATATTCCTGGACATCCGGTCATTTCACAAGGACTCTAGTCGCACCATTTGAGTGCAGTACTTCGGGCAGAAGTTTTTGCTCGGCAAGTTGGTGCATGTTATGGAAGGATCGAAGTGTCAAAGACACGAACATGCGATATGGTACGGACAAGCGCTTGTCACTTCTTATGTTTGTCTTGTTGACACTTTAATTCTTTTGTACTTTAATGCTTTTAGTATTTTGCAGAGTACAATGGCACAGTGCAGCTTTCAGTTTGATGAGGATATTTGACCGGGGGGCGTATGATTGTTTTAAAGTTTGAACATATGTGGATGACAGTTTGGAAAAAAAATGTATGCTCCACAAAAATCGTCTTTCGCTACGTGATACATTCGACCCCGCATATGTCGAACTCGCTAAAAAACTGGAATTCGTTCGATATATTGTACAGCTCGATATAAAACTCTTAAAGAATTTACCGTATCTTCGGTGCGAATTCAGCTGCGCAAGTTGGCTTCGCGGTACTACTTGACGATAATGCAAGGCAGTATGGCAATAGTGGGAATTTATTTTTTTTAGTTTTCCTTGGTTTGTAGTGGCGGGTGTGGGTTACATGCACTTGCGAGTTGTAGGCGGGGAAAGCAGGGTATCGATGTAAACAGCGACTCAACATCTGAAGACGCAGCCGTGCGTGCTCTTCGGGCAACGGAAGTTTCTTGTATGCCTTGGCCCAAATGTTGCTGTTCTTTTTCAATATTATAGTAAGCGTGCTTTTTGGGATACTGTACGCACCAGTGACGCTAGACTTCTTGGCGCTACTTTCTACCACCTTTACTAGTGCCAGCTTTGCGGAGAACAGCCAGATTCTTCTATTTTGTGACATTCATTGCGTTAACAAAGGGATCTGAGGAGCCGAAGGCGAACCCGTTCGAATACCTCTACAAGAAATCATGGAAGAAAGCACGCGATGACAAGCGATAGAATTGTAGTCGCTATGCGTGGCGCCCTTATAATGCCACCGCTTACTCTACCAAATGCATGAGGGAAAGTCACCTTCCACGAGAAATAGCCAAATTCTTGTGAGGGCAAACCAACTTCGTGGGGCGTGTCGCACTGCACGAATATTCGATATATGGAGTGTTTCGGCTATTTTTGTTCGATGTAGCCTTCAATTTTTTATACATTGACGTTAAAACATTGTCGTATTCGAAAATAGTTTGATATAGACAATAATTAAATTAACCCGAGTTCAATATAGTCGGGTTTGACTAGAGTTGCAGAGAGCAACACTCGTTAAAAAAGACAGAGAGAAAAAAAAAGAAAGAAAATTCACGCAGCTTTGCACTAGTAGTGCCAATCCTGAAGGAAGGGAGGAGCTGGGCAGCCTTCTTTCTTTCCTTTAATCTTTGTCGTTCTTTTTTCCTCTTTCTTTCTTTTTCTCTCATCTCTTTGTTTTTTTTTCTGTGAATTGTCTAAGTTCAAATTTATTTATTTCTCTTTGTATTTCTTTCTCTTTCTTGCCCTTCCTATTTTTCTTCCTCTCTCTATTTCTCGCTTCATCTTTCTTTCTATATTTTTCTGTCTCTCTGTTTATCTTTTTCTCTCGCTTTCTTTGATTCTCTTTTTCTTTCACTTTGTCTTTCTTCCCTTTCTCTGTATTTCTCTCGTTCTGTTCCTTTCAATGCATTGCTTCTTTTTGTCTCTGATTCTCTCTCTCGGTCTCTTTCTTTCCCCTTCTTCTGTCTTTCTTTCTGTCTATCTTTCTTTCTTTCTATTTAACTATTTCTTTATATACTCTCCTTCTTACTATCTCCCCTTCCTTCTTTCACTCCTCCTCACCGTCACAGCTCTCCTCCTCACTCTCACCTCATTTTCCCTCCCTCTTACTATACTATACTATACTATACTATACTATACTATACTATACTAGGCTAGGCTATGCTATTGTCTTCTAGAGTGCCTGATAAGCCGAGAGACCGGGTGGTTACGACGCGCTCGCCTTCGGATCGAGGGTACGCGGGTTCAAACCGGGCCTCGCACAATTTTTTCGTGAAGAATTGCTCCTTTCTCTCTGTCTTCTTGCCTTTCCTTTTCTCTCTCTCTCTCTGCACTCGTTCTCTCGCCCAACAGAATTATTGCATCGCACGCTGCACAAACCAGCGCAAGTGTTCTGGGGAGCAAGCAGAAAAAGAAGAAGGGCGACCACGATAGTTTTCTGGCGACTCCGCGCGGCCTCCAGAAAAGCTTAACAGCTCCGCCGTTAAAAACGCGGCCAGAACACTAAATTCTAGCAGCACGGACGTACTAATAATTTTACGCGAGAGGGCACTTATAGCCAGCACGAGATGTAGGAGTATTAAGTTTATTGCGCATCGGGGCTGCTTCCTCCTACAGGGTTGGTGCCTTTACATAACTTATAAGGGCTTTTGACCACTTGCCTGCTGTTAAATATCTTGTGCTCTTCCTGTCGGCGTTGGTCGACACTGGATGCTCCACATCCGCAGCCATGGGTATGAGTGGCACTTTTTGGCATTATCCAGTTTGTGTCGCACAGATGCATAAATGTATTCAGGTACATAGGCGTGCGCACGGGGGGGGGGGGCAGGGGGGGGGGGGGGGCGAGAGAGGGGGGGGTGCAAAGTTAGCCCCATACATTGACATAATAGTGATGGAGGGGGGGGGTGAGAGGGAATGTGAAAAGTCAGCCCCATACATTGACATGATAGGGAGGGGTGGGCTGCGACGAGCATTCGCCCCCCCCCCCTGAAGGGGAACCCTGCGCACGCCTATGTTGAGGTATGTGATTGATCGAGCAGCTGTTACTGTAACGCAAGTGATAGTCCACAGCATTCGTAATGCAGTGGATTGTTGGTTTGACTCCACGTTTGGCTTACTTTTCGTGCTTTTTTTTTCTTTAGGCTTTCATGTTTACGTTTCAAAGCACATATCTAAAAGGAACTTCCGGCCCGCTTTCTTGTAGTAGAATTTTTTGCTGGATTTATACAGCTGTCGCAGGATCGGAGACCGTTTGCCATATTGTCACAATAGAGACCATTTGGCAAGGCCTTCAGCCTGCAGTGATCACGATATCGGCTTATGATGGTAATGACTATCATAAATATGACAAACAAAAATCGGACCCGAAGTTCTTCTTATCGTACAGAATGTTCACAAATAAAAAAAACTCATTGAAATCAGACAGGAACACCGAAATGGTGCTCCAGCCGGCGTGCTTGGTAGTTTCTTCACCAGGTAACTTCCACATGTCGATCACGCAGGTGCTTTTTCATCATTCGCCTATCTGGATCTGACTACGGGCACAGGAGCGAACAGTTTCAATAACGAGACCAAGAAGATAAACACGGTTGGCCTACTGAGCCCTGTGTTCAAAGTCACTGACGAAGAAACCACTATCATCGTCCAATACTTACAGAAACGGGACCAGGTGAACTAACTGCTCATTCCTTTTACGCATGTAATAAGCTTTATATGACCTAGAACACTGTTATTACAACCCCAGTTGCATCACCCTAAGGGAACTTCTGACTTTTCTTGAGGGTCATCGAACTGGTGAAATTTGGTAGCAGGAAAGAACGTGTCTTTCTGAACAGTCGTTTTTAAAAAGGTTTCGTAGAGAAGTACGAATGTACAGACACGTACAGTGAGCATCGCTGTAACGAAAGTTGCCATACTTTTGATGTCGTACACGTAAAGTACAGTGAAATATGAGATGAAACGCGTGTGCGGACCACGCTTCTCGAAGCATTCAGAAATTTCTCCGAAAAAGTCATTCATTAGGTAGTGTGCCTTAACGCTTTCGAAGCCCGCAAAGGTACGTCTCATTCCAAATGCGCAGACATTGCGGCGACAAACTTGTCCGTCTCGTGCTACGGCGAGGCAAAACCGGGGAAGGCTGAGATGCAGTTTTCCTTGGACACGCCCGAAGTGTCAGAGTGGAACGCGCTGAATATTACCTTGAAGCAAGGTACCAACTGCCAACTTTCGCTGCGAGTCACACGAGGAGATGGAACGGACGGGGCCATGGCCATTGGCCCGATCCGCATGAAGTCAGGTATGAGTGATTTACTTGGGACATTCTTCAAAGTGATAATGCATATCACCAGAATTTCCCTCATCCAAGCTCTGCTCCCTTGTCTTTAGCAAGACCGAATTCGCTGACTGCTGGGTTCTTACAAGCCTGTAGCTTTCGACCAAGTTATTAACCATCTAATTTATTGTTTCGTACAATTGAATTTTTAATAGCTTTTTAATGAACAATAAGGTGTGCCTAAATATAGAATGCTAAACTACGTTTAAACAATAAGAGAATCCTGATGCAGAAATTTGGCGTAGCCCTTTGTGCACCCCTGGCATTGATTTCATTACTTGTGCTCCCAAACATACACGCACAATAATCAACGCACAAGCTACAGAAATGTATTGCGTGGTGTGCACTCGGTGGAGGTAGTATCAGCAAAAAGGTTTAAAATTCGAAAGAAATTTCTATGTAATTAATCAAGCCCAAATATATTACCATTGCGTACAGATCTCCCTTTAATTGTCATTGTAATAACTTTACTCTCCGTTACACTATTCAACTGGCGCTAAAGGCTTCTTCTCATTTTTTTCTCGTCATACTACTACTGCCAGCATTGCTACTACTACTATCTACTGATAATAATATTACCAGCAATAATTCATATATTTTAATGATACCAGTAAGTACTCACGATAATACGTATGTATGCTTGTCGCGACTTTTCCTAATCAAATGCAAGGAAAACAGTCTCTCGGGCAATCCAAGCGGTTCCGAAAAGAATGTATGCATGCGTGGGGTCCAAGACTAGCTCTACAGTGCAATGGGGCTCTACCGGAGCTAGTCGCAGAGGTCATTGTCTATATGTATACTGTGGTGGTCTTGTCTTCAACTCAAGGATTATAGGAAATACTGCCCTGTGCAAACTAGTCTATTGACATGCTCTTCACGTCATTGGTCAAGGGTGTTTTCTTCTTTCCAGCTGCCATCCAAGTACCGAAATGCCGACTCAGCCAGTGAGTATACGCTCTTACTTTATACCAATTGCTTTGAGGTTTTCTTCTCTTTCAAGTGCACCAAGAGGTCAGCCAGGACAACTTTTGTTGTTGTTGATGCTTGTTAGTTGCACGTAAATGGGAACGCATGCTGTTTATTCTTCGGTCCCTATAATATCTCGCACATTATGATCGAGAACGACCAATGAACGTGTAGCGAGTGATCTATCTATCTATCTATCTATCTATCTATCTATCTATCTATCTATCTATCTATCTATCTATCTATCTATCTATCTATCTATCTATCTATCTATCTATCTATCTATCTATCTATCTATCTATCTATCTATCTATCTATCTATCTATCTATCTATCTATCTATCTAGGCATTATTACGTTCAATGTATATTCGAGCCACGTTACTCACAATGTACATTTAATTTGCAGCATACTGCACTTTTGAAGACGGAAGCATGTGTGGTTGGCAAACGGAAAGCGGCGCACTGACGTGGAGGCTGAACGACCCGGCAAATAAAGTGCCTGAATACCCACGGTTCGACCACACACTTCAAGCTTACCGAGGTGAGCGTCTAGTTGCTCATCCTTGCAGCGATCACCAGCAGCTACGTGTCCCTGCTGCGCCAGAACCACTTTTACCAGAATCAGCATCATGTTCGATTCAACTACAAAATGTAGCTCGTTATAATAAAGACACGGAAGCAGTACAAGGCTGTAAGGGGACCTCGTTTCACATAGCGCATTAAACAATTAATATTGTCCTCCGTGTGAAAAAGGCAGTAAAGTTCAGTAAGATAATAAAGGCTGAAAATTACATTATCTTCGTAAGAACAATGCCCTTTCTATGCTCAATCCCCTTAATATTACAGAGTAGTATATAGGCGACACGCATGCGCCGCAGAATTAACTGTATTGCAAAAAAAGTTTTTTCTTTCTCCCTCTCTCTGTCGCCAATTTTTTTTAGCTTAGCTGAGCGCTCTTGGTGTTTTTATTCGGGGAATATCTGAAGCATATTGGAAACTTTATGACACATGGTATTTTCAGGCAACATTATATGACTTACTGAGTTAACCATATACATCGGTGTCATTTACATGAAGAAAACAGAAGAAACGACTTCAAACAGAGAGCACATTGACTCTTTTAGAGTACTTCGTGACCTCCTCGACTTTTTAGCATCCTAAATTTATATTGAAAGCATTCAGTACACCTCGAAATTGGGCCACTGAGAGGGCTAATATGTTTACCAGAATTAAATGGTACCTCTCTTTTTGTGAATATCTATCCACTGACATTGAGATAACGACATTTTCTCAGGACGGAATCAGAGAGTTTGTGCATGTTAAACCAACCCCCACTCGGGGCCAGGGTAACAAAACTCACTGATACGCAAACTATGTGGCTGCTGTTACAGTGCACTACATTAAAGTACTCGTGGTATGCAGTAATTAAGGCGAAAGCCTTAGCTGCTTCATAAAACGCAAAAATTGCCCAGCGTCCCCGTCTGCGGAGTCAACGAGAGTGATGCAAATAGTCACCATGATGTGATGACGTCGACATATGACCTCATCATGGCATCACAGATCGGCAAAATTGGCGACGTCACCGTGACGTCACTGTGACGTCACAAGATGACGTCATCACGTGGCTTCATTGCTTGGTCAGAGGTTGAAACAAGGTGAGTTGATCCCGGAAACAAGGAAAGTTGCAGAAAGCTTACAATGCCTCCGATCTTGGAGGCATTTGACAACAAGGTTAGTTGCAGAAAGATTTCAGAGGGGGGTACGGGATGTTCGTTACATCGACCTTGGCGCGAAAGATGTCTTTCGCCTTCGAGTCGACTAAAGCGGGTGCATAAGGAACACTGTGAGTTTTGTCAAATATGATGCACACAACAAAAAACAGGGAGAAAAACTGAGTCACGCTCACTTTAACGTCGCATGGGGTATGAGTAACCTACTTAAATACATAGATAACGTAGTTAACTTTGTCGTCTGCTTTGACAATAAACACTGAATAGAATTTCGCTTTGTTTTCCAGGCCGCTTTATTTTTGCGGAAAACACGAATGCTTCAAAGGAGACTGCAGTTCTTAAGAGCCCCAAGTTGGACGTGAATGCAACAAGCGGAACATGCTTTAGTATATGGTACTTTTCTGTCCACGACAAACCCAGCGGGTGAGTATAACTACAAGCGCATTATGGGGCAATCCGCTGGACTGGGAATGTGAAGCGTGTATGATTGATTATAGCTTGTGTGGTGTGTTTGTGTGTGTGTTTGTGTGTGTGTGTGCGTGTGTGTGTGAGTGAGTGCTTGTGTGCGTGCGTGCGTGCGTGCGTGCGTGCGTGTGTATGATTTACGTAAGCAAATCTAGCATCGTTATGCTAATCAGTGCTTATGTGAGTGCATATGAGTAGGTAATAATAACGACAGCAAATAATGTACGCCCTACAGTCGCAAGATTGACCATTTCAACGTTGCAAAAGGCCTTCACACTGCCCATAGAAAGAAGCAGAAAAACTTGTTTTTTAAAGAAAGTAACAGCGAAAAATTGTTCCAGGAATCTTCCTACTTACACAATTTCTCGAGACGAAATCACAAAGTCTGTATTCAAACTATTCAAAATTTAACAGAGCCTCTTACCGTACTCTTATAACATCAAACGCTCATATGCATTGGAGCAGCTTTACAGTTTCACTCTAGCAAAATCTTGATAGCCATCTGGAAGCGCCCTGTTCGAGTAATAAGCAGCATGTTATTCTTATTTCGGTGTTACAACCGTCCTTGCTTTTTAACACGTACGGCAACCGCCCGCATGCTACAGGGCATACTGGTTTAAGCACATGATCATGTATTAGCATCTCGCAATGCGCGCTTATATAATACCAGGTCCTTATGAAAAAGTAAAACTTGGTCTATTCGCAAAATAAGGGTATACAGCTTGTTTCATTTGATAACATTGCTATAGCACACAACTATAATCGCAACTTTCTTCAGAAATTGCTTTATTAACATGTGTTAGAGCAGAGCTGTCATTCTCGATGTTTCGCGTGTGTCGTAGAAAGAAAACTATCATCACCATGAACCTGTGTGGGCTCTATTTGTCCTCTTCTTCTTTATCGTAACTTCTTTCTCTTCTGCTTCGCTCCCCCCAACACATGCGCCGATTTGTCCAGCGTGGAATGCAATAAGCCTGATGGGGCGAGAAAACTAGCACAGAAAGAGAGAAAGAAAGCGAGGAAGAGAGAGAGAAAGAAACAGAAAAGGAGAGAAATTGTTGTCGAAAAAATTTCTTGCCGAGGCGAGATTTGAACCCGCGTACCCACGATCCAAAGGCCAGAGTCGTAACCACTCGACTATCCAGGCACGCTCGCGGAGCATAGCATAGCCTTGTATAGTATAGCGTAGCAAAGGTCAGAAAAAGGAAATGAGAGTCAGGAAGAGAGAAAGGAGGTAGATAGAACAAGTACACAAAGAAAGAGAAAGACAGAAAGAAATAGATATAGAGAAAAAGGAAGGGAAGAAAGAAAGAAATGAACGGAGAGAGAAGGAGAGAGAAAGAAAGATACGAAAACAGACGGAAAAAAAGAAAGAGAGCAAGCATAGCCATGTATAGTTGGTATAGCAATTGGCGGGAAAGAAAGAGGTGAGAGGGTAAAAGTTGAGCCCAGTCAGGATCAGCTGGGTGCCCACCCGACCCGCTGTCACCAAGCCTTGGGCGGCTTCGTCTATGCTGCGCTAATTTTAAACGCGAAGCGTTTCTCAGCGAACTTCGGCGACCTTGAGCGTATCTATCTATCTATCTATCTATCTATCTATCTATCTATCTATCTATCTATCTATCTATCTATCTATCTATCTATCTATCTATCTATCTATCTATCTATCTATCTATCTATCTATCTATCTATCTATCTATCTATCTATCTAGCCGCCTACGACTTTGTGCTCTCCTGGCCGTATGGTTAATGGAATTTGTACCAAAATTGGTATGGCATAACATGGCTGTATGGCGAACATGAGTGACTAGTCATATCACGAAAATTGTGAATAACTTGTCACAGAAAGTCGGATTTACACGCCATGGCCGGAGGGATCCTGCGGCCGTTTTCTTAACTTGATATATAAAAAAAAATGGCAGATCCCACGCACTGTGGGAATCGATGTCATACGAAGCAGCCAACAAGGAGCAAATCATGCTGTACCTAATATGCATGTCATGATTTACATGTTAAGACCTGTCATTTATCTTCGTAATACGGTCACGTAGCGCAATACCAATTTTGGTGTATATCAATCTAGAGAACTGGACGTAAGCGCACCATGAGCGTGGCATGTAAATGGCATTGTAGATGACATGTATGCCAAGATTTTCATGTTACCACCTGCCATTTATGTTCGTTATACAGTCAAGTCCCGTAATACCAATTTTGGTGTATATCAAGCTAGCGAAACGGCCGCGAGCGTGCCATGAGCGTGGCATGCAAGTCATGTCGCACAAGACATGTCATGATTTCCATATTACGACTTGTCATTTATGCTCCTCATACAATCACGTCACGCAGTACCAAATTTGGTGTATATCAAGCGAGCGAAACGGCCGCGAGCGTGCATGAGCGTGGCACGCAAGCAATCTTGCACATGACATGTCATGATTTCCACATGACCACTTGGCACTTATGTTCGTCATACAGTCACGTCACGAAATACCAAATTTGTTGTATATCAAACTAGCGAAACGGCTGTCAGCGCATCATGAGCGTGGCATGTAAATCATGTTTTACATGACATGAACGTCATCATGTTCATATTACCACCTGTCATTTATGTTGGTCATGCAGAAATGTTTCATTGTAGCAATTTTTGGATATATCAAGTTAAGAAAACGGCCTTAGGAGCACAACGGCCACGGCACGTAAATTATACTTTTCATGACAAGTCTATCATAATTTTCATGATATGACCAGTCAAGCATGTTGATCATACAGTCATGTTATCCCATACCAATTTTGGTATCAATCCCAAAATGAAAATGCTGTTGTTCTAGCCAGAGCCTAGAAGACGACGAAAGCCGAATTCTCCCCTTTGCGTCAACGGAGCGCCGATCGCAGCACCACCATCGGCGGCGTGCGAGGCGAATAACCTGTGGGTTTCTCGGAAAGAAAGCTTCGCAGATGAGGAAACATTGATCCTGTTCCGACTATATAGAATACTTACAATGCCGCAAAATCGTTAACTCTACTTCTTGAATCAACCCGACAAACTAGGACTTTGAACAGTTCTGTAGTGTGCTTTCATTCGTGTGTGTGAGTGCATTGTCTCTGGTCTTGCTCCTTCTCTTTCTTCTCCTTTTCATTTCTGAATGTATGACGTATCAAACTGGAACGTGGCCATGGGCGTTGCTTTTTTCTTCTTTCTCACCCCATTTTTCGCATTTAGTCGCCAAGTGAGAACATCTTAAGTGTTGTACCGTGTTTACAACGCCAACGTGTGGCTGAGACTCTCGCTTTCTAGCTGGAATTATGCAGCGTTTTATTATTTTATCGATTAATTTTATTCATTGGTCTGCAAACAGCCTGCAGTCAGTGTAACACAGACTCATTGCGAGACTCGAAAAAGAGAGTAAAAGAAACATGGCAGTACCACATTAAACGCGAGACAAAAGTGGTAAACAGAGAGATCGTTATGTGCTGCAGTTTTTTATAGAGCTTGGCTGATGGGACATTCTGTGACACCGTCTGCAGAATTTCCTTGTTCGCGGGGAAACAAGAACTCTTCTACACGGTAACGCGAACCGGCCACCGCTGGGAGCACACGCTGGCTGATTTCACCATGCCTGCTGGCGGTGTCGAGGTATGCTTTTCCCCGAAAATATTCGGTTTTCTTGACAACTTTGAGGTATACGTATATCGCACTTAGTTGTTGACAGCTGCATCTTGTTTTCCTTGCACCGTCGGTAGCAAGAACATCGCTATCAGATGTCGCATCAATTGGAGATGAATAGAGGTCTAGTATTAGCCGATCAAAATAATTATGAAGACTGCTAACATCGGCTGTAAAAGTCTATATAGCATATTTTGCGCCATGATTCATAATCGAGCACTTTAACGGTTTTATCAAAGTCACAAAAGTGCGTCTCACAAAAACCCTCAATGCCGCCGTACTGGTCCTACTGCGTGTAAACCAATTAGACGCCGTTGAAAAATGTTGTCCAGGAAACTAGCGCGCTGCGTACCGGTATGAAGAGACAGGGCAGATTGCGACGAGACACTATATATGATGTGGAATCCCACAAGCCAATTGCAGCCATTGGCTTGTGGGATTCCACATCATAGACTGACGTTATGCGCTGGACGGCCGGAGAAATCCGTCGCACGACACGCAGCGCAGCCCACAGTGCAAGGCAGAGGGCTATTTTTCGCTCAGGGTCCAAAACAGCCTGTCGTATTCCCATAATGAGAGATATAGGAAACCAGTTATCAAGATGTAGAGTATATAAAATCGTATTTACACTTAAGAATAGATGTTTGGCACCTAAAAAGGCGACTTCAGGCAACAGCCTCACTAACCTCTTATCGCGGACCAAGCGTCGAAGCGCTCTTCTGTTGCAGTAGGTGGCTTTAAAATTATAGGGAATTTTTGGTAGCGGCGTACACTCTCGCGATCCTGCCGTATATCGTGTATAAGATCGACTCATCTTTACCGTATTTAGAGTTGTTTGCATGTCCGATCTTCATTGTGATGACTGTAACGTGGTAGCGTGGCTTATAGTACATTTGTTACCGATGTATACCGACACCTTGTAGTTATATTTAACCAATATCTTAGCCTTGTGATCTTTATGTTTAGCTTGCTCATTGCCTTGGCTTGCACACATGTCCGAATTTTCACTCAATTCAAGACAATTCATTTGTAAAGATGCTCGTAAAATTTGATTGTAAAGGCCAGTGGAAGTTGTGCCATACTCAATGCTTCCCGTGGAATGAGTCAGATCACATAAGAGCTTTCAGAGAGTTGGCGTCTACTCAACGTGAGTGTTCGGACCTGTGCAGCTAGAGATCCGGGCTTCGATAGAAAGCGGATTGGTAGCGCTGGACGACCTACAGGTGACTACTGGACCATGCCCACAGCGAGGTTTGTTCACTCTTTCTCCTTTGTATTTTTCGCTACACCTAGCGTCACCATGAGTGCTCTTTTAACTACAAGTGAACCTTCTTTATCTACATACTAAGTAGCATGACTTAATTGATGGAAGTTTACCGCACGTGAAAGTTTACCTTCGAAGAAACTTTTGAAGATATATTTAGGATGTTTTTGGCAGTCTTCGTAGAAACACCCAGTGTATGAAAACCACCGTGATAGACGTATTGTGACTTATCTATTCGACATCAGCATTACTATCTGCCTAATATCAGCTCAACTTTATACCCACGTTTAATTACACATACATCAACACACCAGCATTCGTACGTGACTTCAATATTTATTGATCACAGGGGTTGAGTAAAAAAGGGCGGGTGTGGAGCAGTGACTTGATTTTTTTTACCTTCGCGAACTCTTGCACGGGAAGTCCTTAATAAAAATATTTCGTGTCTATGATTAAAAATGTCCTTACTGGATTGCAACCTCTGGTAACTCGTATTAGAAGATGCGAGATCAAAAAGTGCCGCCTACAGCACCGATTAAGTGAAATATTGGTGTTAAACAGCATTGACATCATGGTCCAAAAAGCAAATTCTGCTGCAACATACTCGTCAGTCGACTCTTTCAGACTCGCTCAGACTCAGATCGAGCCGTGAGTCCGAGTCTGAGTGAGTCCGGCTGAATAATGTTTTGATGAGTTTGAGCCCGAGTTGGACCGTTTGAGAAAAATAATGGTGCATATAAGCCCGAGTGAGCCCTCAACACAAAAACAAAAAATGCATGGCTAATCCCTCTGTCATAGGAAATCGGTATAACACGAAAGTGAAGCCTGCCTTCATAGAAGTAGCTGGCCATGCGATCAGCTGTGGCATTTCTGTTGTATCCGCCACCATGCCCTGCCGAACTACGTCGGAGAGCTGCAGGACCGCGAAGTGAACCTCACCATCACAGTACATTCAAGCAACTCTGTTTATTTTTAGTCCGCGATGGTTATATATACAGATGTATGTCAGCTGACGTGATAAGGCGCGTGCCTAGCGCCATCTAGATTATATAAACGCAACTTCTGAATATGATATTTTCCTACAATTTCACAATGACTTAGAATTCATCAAAAATTATATTGTGACGTAAATCTTTCGCGATGGCATGTGTCTTCTGCATTTCGTACGTCAAAGTGCTAACCTGTTTTTCGTTGTCTGACTTGTTTCATACAGACCAGGCGTGCGAGTCATCCTAAACAACCCAACGAACAGGTCCTTACTGCCGACATGTAAAGCGTAAAGGCAGAAAGTAATGCATAACCTTCCGCCATCGCGGATGTTACAATGTGGCAGGGCTTAAAATATTTTCTGCATTAACATGCAGGTATAGATAAAGCCGGCGCTTAGCTCTGCTTTCAACACGATCCATAGATACCTACGTGAATGTGATTTACGTACTTAATGTACAGCTGTGACAAAGTTCAATGAATCAATCATTGAAATCTTTATCTCAATTTGTACATACAAACTGGGCATGGCGAGGGAACAAAACAGCGAATTTTACCCTGCTTGGCGGGCCTCGCCATTAGCTAATTGGTTTATTGTATTTATGGGGATTTAACACTTATGAACGAATCCCGGAATTCGAAGTAACAATTTCTGGAAATGTGAGTTGCCATGGGGGATGAGTTGCCCATGCAGGCAAGAATTCATAGTGGGCAGTATGGTTTTGAGTCACAGTACATCTCCATGTATGCGTACGGCTTTTCTATGCTGACTAGCTCGGCATAGTCGATGGTTAGCATGTCGTGTTGCTAAACGAAAATGGCGTCCGAACGTTTCTGTGATTCTGAGCCTAGGGTGAGTTGGTTGACTGGACCCTGCATCTACCAGAGCGCTGGTCGCTGCTGGTGGTGTGCCAAGACATCTACGAAGATATCTGAAGTCTTACCCACTAAAAGCACAATATGCTTCTCAGCCCTGTCAGCTTGACTGATCAGAAGCATGTTGTGCTTTCTATAGGTAAAGCTTTCGTTGTATTCTTTTCAAAAGTCATATAACTCTGTTGACTGCAGTATACACGACGTGGAGAAATTACTGTGAATTGGAGGACATGCAGAGGCATGGTAACAATAGTTTAATTGCTGTTAATTTATTTATGTGTTTATTTATTCATCTATTTAATTATTTATTTATTTACTTACTGAGTGAGTACCGCAGACCTGTATTTCAGGCTTTAGGCAGGAATGTGTATTCAATCCAAAATTCTGCACTATTGTAACGTACTCTTTGCAAGGAATGTGTTGTCTTCGGGCGTCGTTGAACACACGAGACGTAGTAGAAATGCTATAGAATAATTTACTTAAACATAATTACTCGTATGCCACACAGGCTACACAAACGCCACACAGGCGAACAGCGCGTGAGTCTCTCTACTTCGTCGTCTTCGTCTACGACATAGAGTTTCTCACAATAATACCTAGAGGGAGATCTGGCGCCACCGTCTATGCGAATTTCTTAAGGGGCGCCGTTGGAGCGCTGGGAATGACGGTATATGTGTCTGCGAGGCTTGTGTTGGCTGGTGTTGAGCGAGGCTTCGGCTCAAAAGCGGATACGACTGTGCAAATAAAGCTTCTGTAAAATAACACCTTCATAAGCGGATCTCATTCACGTGTATTATATTCTAAAATAAAAGTCCACTCACCTTTACGTCATAACCAAACGGCGAAAGAAAGAAACAGACGACAAACAGGCAGACGACGAAGGCTGGCTGTGTCGTCTGCCTGCTAAGTTTAGCGGCCGTTCGTTACATTTTACGCTTCGTAAAATTGTACATCGACGCAGAAGTTTTCAAAGTTAAATAAAACTTGTTTCTGTGCAATTATAAAAAGAGAAATAGCTGTTACGTGCCCCTTCTGTAAGAAATCAACCAATTCGACGCAAGGAACGCGTTGAAGCCAGACGCGTCTTCGAGGTGTCCGGGCTCTACGTGAACGATACAAATCCGAGTCAAGTTCGAAGCTCACATATCCCAGCATTCCCATGCGTCCAACAGTTCGCAGCGCCAGTTTTCCCTCTAGGTAAGTGTAGGAAACTCTATGGTCTACGACTGGCCCCACCTAAAAGCCCGCGTATTTCACCGTGGCGCTAGCGCTGTTCTAACAAATGCAATACCATGACAGGCACCTACATGAAAATAGTTTGGTGCTTAGTCAGAGCACAAGCCCTGAAATACCGAACAATTGAAAAGTCCTCCTCTGCTGTTGAAAATCAAGTTCACTGATAACGCTGACCACGACGACAAATCTGTCACTCCAGATTTTTGCTCCTGGGAGTCGGCTACATCGTGCAAGTTCTTCAACGGTCCCCACAATGTTGCCCAGTGGAGGCGTCGTAGCGCATCCCAAGTCGGCGTCCCGGACCGCATAACCCAGAGCCTCGAAGGTCAGGTGCATTGTGAACGTCACTGTGAAATCCGCATGCAAAGCAACGATGGAGGTCCCTATCATTAGTATCACGTGGTTTTCTAGCAGTGTGCACGACTCATTTGTGTAGTTTCCTTAAGTTCGCTCTAGCATTATGGCATTCTTAAAGCGCTACTGACACCACTTTTCGTTTAGCCCGGGATACCAATCTCCTGCGGTACAGAGGTAGCGCTAAACCAACAGCCATCAGCACTTCCTGAGCGTCACGCTCAGGAAGTGCTGATCGCACATTTTATTTTGACGTACGAATAAATTTTCGCATGGTGCACGGACTAACATCAATTCTAGCGTGACCTCAGGCTACAGTAGCAATTCTGGTGGCTTCACGCGCCAGTATGGCTGCTTTTGATGACATCAGGTATCCAAACATGCATACTGGCCGCTTACGCTTTACCAATGGAGCCATGGTAAGGAACTTTCACGGAAACATCACGATTTCTTTCGCGAGCAGGTGACGAGAAGCTGAAGCCATGTTGTCTCATCAGGGTACAGTAGGAACCGAAACTAGCTTTCAAACACAAGTTCTAATTAACTTTTGTAAAGTGAACTCACGCTTGCCAGTACGTTTTCTAGGATCCTGACGGCTTCGACTTACATATGACTTAGGAAAACAACAGTTTTCGATGTACGTTTTGACACGGGAAGACAACGCTGCAGTGCGCACTGCGGAAGAGCACCGTATATTGAACATTGTGCAAGGAGACGAAGATGTGTCGCAAACTCATTCGTCTCTTTTAGAGCGCAGCTCTTAGGCACCCGTTCCTGCGTCTAGGTGCGTCGCCGTCGGTGGAGTAACCACGCGAACGTGTGCGTCCCACAGGAAGTGAGCAAGCCTCACTACCGTGCGCAGCAGGTGCGAGTGTCAAACGAAAACGAATCATGAGCAACATGAATTCGGCAAGCAAAAAAAGAAGACTAGTGTACGTAGCACTCAGTCGTGCTGCAGACATCGAACAGGCTTTATCTCACCAATGTAGGCAAGGACTTCAGATTCTACCATTGGGAAACGCAATCCGGAGAGAACTCTAGCCAATGAGAGAGAGAAGAAACATTTATTCATACTAAGTCTTTGTATGAATGAGTTTCGTTGGTTGCAGTCTCACAAACTCAAAACTATCACTGCTAAGTGCTACGCCGTGATGGAGCAGCCTCACTTCTTTCGGTCTCCGTGCTCAATGTTCGCTCCCTTGCCGCACATGCCAAGCGCATACATCACGATCCTATTCTTCGGCATGCCTCTGCACTTTGCCTTGCTGAAACCTAGATGGACCCGAAATAACCCTAGAAGTCGTAGACTAACAGTACTATTGTGGAAGCTCGCAGAGACCTCAACAGAGCGACGGCAGTGGCTATCTACTTGCTTACTGGTATGTCTGCAGTTCTCATCGAAGCATTTAGTACATCTAATAAAGTTCGCGAACTGTGTGCCGCGATGTTGAACAATGGCTTACTGGTAGTGGCTGTGTACTTCTCACCCACCGCGCTTACCAAAGACGTCGTGCACTTCCTGCGCCTCGCATTAACCACACATCGACCCACACTAATCTTAGCTGTGGGTGAAATTAATATAGACATAAAAACAAACAAGCCCTTATGTGCGAGAGCATCCCGTTCCTCTCCATCGCAACTCATCCCGCTGATGTGTCGAACTCGTGGAAACACTTGCACAGACCTGTTCTTTGAGATCCAGACATGGGTGCAGCTAGTCGAACATATGTACACTCACTTGTCCCACCACAAAGCTTCCTTCATTACCACAAAAAACTGGCTGACATGTGTTCCCTAGCGAGAGAGAGAGTTGTGGAAAATAAATAGTGGTATGCAACTGTGCATACATACATGTCTCTCCTAAATTGTTTGTCTCAACTTATTGCAAAATCAAAGCACCTAAACAGCTGAGCTCAGAATTCGCATAAGACAGTATCGTAGTCGTCGGTGATTTTTTTCTTTCTCGAGCCTCGTGCATTACCTACATGTTGCAGCAAAAAAGTCACAGTTTCACCGCAAGGGTGAAGCAATGAATGCGATAGCAAAAAATTGTAATGTTATACGAAGTGAGGCTGGCAGCTAACTCTTTTTGGATCCGATCTCACGCAACTCTAGAAAACGCTTGTTTAAGAGAATTCTCTTCGCGTTGAGAGCGCAGCACGTAGAAGGGTACGCCGGCCCGGCCGCCGAGAAGGGGAGATGAGAAGGGGAGATAAAGCGCGCGCCGCGCCCGCGCTCGTAAAATCGAACGTCGCCCCCCCCCCCCCCCGCCCGCTGTCGGCCGCCGAGAGGGGAGATAACGCGCGCGCCCCCCGCTCGTAAAATCGAAGGTCGCTCGAGGGACCCCCCCCCCCCCCTCGCGTCTTTTCACGCTCACGAACGGACGGGCGGGCCCGGTTATATATATATATACATATACATATATGGCAAATGACGCCGACGCGGGCGCCGACGCCGACGCCTGACGGCGAAAACCAGCCGCGAGTGTCCATATAATTGCTATCGCAATAAAAAAAAAACATTATGTTCGCAAGCGTCAGAGTGCTTATGAAAAATGTCTATCGAGAGCACGCTCGAAAGACAAAAATTGTTCAATTCCTACAGACAGCCGCTAAATTAATCCACCGAAGTGATGACTACCCTCAAGTTTGAAGCATTTTGAGAATACGGCGACCGCTGCTTTGCTTATAGTTTCGTTCACGCAACAACGTCCTAATCAAATTGCAGGCGCTTACCTCTACCTGAATACGACGGCACTGAATTCCCACCACCCGATGGCCAGACTGATCATGTCCACAAGACAACCAACTGAAGCCACGTGTGTTACTTTCTGGTGGAAAGGCAAAGGTGCCCGTAGCCAACTCAACGTGTACAGGTGGGCCCGATGAAACAAGCTGCACATTCAATATAAATAAGATTTAACTGGGGCATTACTGTCCCTAAGTCACGCCTGTAACGCTAAAAACAAATTGAAGAAACTGACCTGCTGGAAAAGCGCTGCAGGCAAAGAAGGTTCGTCATGAGAGACGCTTCGGGTGCCTCTTAACATTATGTTTCCGTCAGCTCTTTTCTGGTCATAGACTCGGGTAGTGCTTCACATGCTCTGGCAGTCAATCGGTACTATGGACATCCTTGTATCTCCCCTTTGGACCTAGGTACCCGTATAAAACTAAACAGATTATTTTAACAACGGATGTTGCTCACTAGCTAATACTTCGTAGTGAACTATTTGCGCGCCTCCTTTAGTCTCACTTCCTGTCCTGTCAGAAGTTAGCGCTGTTGTACACTGTGCAAATGCATGTTCTATTTTTCGAATCGGTGTCCCGCTGTAGATATTTGCTTTTTTAAGGAAGAAAAGATAACGATGATTCTATAAGGCCAGTGTTTCTTGTTAAGAATGTCAATGGTGTTTACTAAGCGCGTGCATTTGAAGCCAAGTCACACAGAGAGACAAAAATAATAATGAATGTGACACTGAAGACCGGGTCGGGTAGATCAGGCTAGTCACAGCTACATGTTAGAACCTGTATACGTGAAAGGACCCCTCCTTTAAGATATTTAAAAAAAATATCCCTTGGGGGGGGGGGGATTCAGGAGGAGGTCGATACTCTACATGTCTGTGTGCGTCGAAGCAACTTTCTCGATTTAAACGAATACCTATTTTTCCCGCCTCTTCTCTTGAGAAAGTTAGATGTTGTGAATAAAATTGAAAATGTGGGCTAGTTTATTGCAGTGTTGTTTGATATATCGTTTTAGCTCTGTAAACAAGAATGTTAAGGCTAATGACAAAAACAGGACCGTCGTTTGGCCCCATATAACTACGCAGGACAAGTGACCTTCCTGAGTGGCTAGTTTTTGACTCCGTTTTCCGAAGCGCTATCAGGTTGTTTCTCGCTAAAGAGACGTCCAGATCTGAATTCGTTATGCGTTCCCTGAAACGCTGCTCTTGGTTTTACACGACGCACCTGCATAGGTACTCGAAAGAGACATCGTTCCGAGACCCGCTGCTGTCGATGCGTACGGATGACGAAGCCGACTGGTGGAATGCGCGCTCAGTCACCGTCTCGTCCAAGTCATACTGGAGGGTGAGTTTTCGCTCGTCTACTTTATTAAGAGATGGTTCAAAAGATTGCTCGCGTTTGCGTCGCCAGACATAAAAAAAAGCTATTCTTTGTTGTTTTCAGCGTATTTTCCTTCTTATAATGATTAGGACTGTCTTGCGAATATAATTTCTTACTGATCGTTCACACACTTATTTTATTAGCACAACAATACACTCGGAGCATGAACAAATGTGGGGCTGACCTGATATCGTAACAGTTCCACAACTATGCTTTAGCGCATTGAAATGTGCTACACAAAAGTTCGTTTCAGGAGGCATCATATTTAATGTTAAAAGGTTTAGCTATGGTTGTAGCTAAAGTATTAGTAATTAATTATACGCCGGTGTTCTAAACCATGCCTTTCAAAAAACTACCTGAAGTCACGTAATCTCAGCTGCACATTATTTAGCTGGCGTGCGGAATATTCTCACTTGCATTCAAATAGCAAGCCGAAAGCAACCCGTTTTGACATTAGTGGCGCTAGAGAGGAAGCCCGATTCTCGAGATCTTTTTGAATGAGCATTCTTCGTCCAAGGTATGTAAACGTGCCGCCATGCGTTTGCTGAGACCACTTGTACTCATTAAACGTGATTTTTCTTTCCACGAACATAAATCGATTGCATAAACGTTTCCTTGCAGCAAAACTGCGTACAACTATGTCATTCGTAACTCCGCGAACAGTAACATTGTCAACAGTAACCATGTCAACTGAAAACACCTAGCACAGTCATGCGTGACAGAAATTGGGCAGGGCCCACTAACCATCACTGGTCCACAGAATACTAAGTTGCCCGTGGGCTACCATGTATGTGTTAGAGTAATTGGGTTAAACCACAATGCTCGTCGCTGGTCCACTAAAATGTCGTTAAACGGAGAATGTTGTAAACTACGCATGCCGCTCAAATGAAAATTTGTAAAAACACATGCATCTAATTCAAACTGGATTATCCGTGCCTTTCGTGGAAACTTCGTGCTTTTCTGGGTCTTTCATAACATTTCTTTGACCTCTGTACCGTGTAACTTGGCGTATCATCCGCCCTCACAGAATGGAATGGCTCATCAGTTTTTGAAATAATATATGCAGATTTCAGGGTGCCTTGGTTGCTCAAACTGAATTATCTCAACGGCCCAAAGCTTCCCGACATCTGTGCGGGCGTGAATGGCATGAAAGATGATATGGAACACACCACAAAACGCGGCATGAGGGCGAAGTCTTCTAGTAGGCGCTGTCAATTGCGTGCGCAATTATGATTTCCACCGTGGTCGAGCGTTTTTTCAGGCACATGAAACAACGTATTTGTGCTACCGGCGACGACTCTTGAGCCAATTACATTGTCAACATAGATTCTTTTTAGACGAATTGACAAACGGAAACCTACACCTAAATTGAGAGCCTTGAGTGCGTAATTAGAAATAAAAACTAGCAGTTCCGTGTACGAATACAACCGATGAGCAAAGCTCCTTAGAAATGGAACGCACGCGGCGTTCGGTGCGCGCGGCGTTTCACTGTCCAGGCAACGGACCAACCACTGGACGGACGACAGGGTGAAGCGATAATATCGCGCGTTCGCCGGTTTGAGGGGAGAGCGCAGCGTCGAAGAAAACGGGAGAGGGAGACTAATCTGCCTCCGTTTCGCATGCGTTCGTATTCTCGCGCTTTGCGTATCGTGCACACGCCATCCGCGTTCCAGCGCTCATAAAGCTCATTTATCCTCCCGCGTGAGGGGGAGACGCCACAGCTGGTACCGTGCCAGGGAGCTTCAACGGCGATGGCGACGGCGGGGTGCCGGACTAAGGAGCTTCGCTCCTAAAAAAAGTCAACGCACTCTATGGTGGATCCTTGGGTTACGTACTCAGACGACTCTCTCCAAAGGCTTGAAACACACATACTGAATAGTTTTCCGTCCTTTCGAAATTCTATCTCACATCTAGGGGAGGGTTTCTGACGATTGCCTAATTCACCTTCTTCAATGGAAATAAAATTGCATTGTGTTACATGTTTTGTATAAGTGTTTTCAATTGCTGTCCACTCAAAAGTTTTAATGACATTTTTAGTCAAAATGCAGTTGCCTTGAAATCTGATGCATGCTTTATTGAATAAATTTCGTTAATGCTTAGTGGTGGGCTAGTTGGTTTTTCTGCATACTGAAACGAAGAAGAGGTCGAGAAGACGGGGACGTGGGATAGCACAAGCACGAGCGCTGACTGACAACTCAGTTGTGAGTCAACACTCGTAAGTGCATCCCCCACCGTAACTGCTTTCTTCGCTGTTTTTGGTCTCAATATGCATGGTTGACTCAGCTGGGCCAGCTTCGACCCGCCTTTTCGGGAACTACTGCAACGTCATTTCAGTTTGGCTAAATGTGATACAGATATGCAGTTATCCATCTGGAAAATAATGTTAGAACAGTATAGTACTGTCAATGTAAGATTAAGGGAAAAATTTCAGAAAAGTTGTATAATTTCACAGTTTTACTTTTCGGAGGCTTGAAAAATGCAGCCATGCGGACGACAAGTGTTTACATAGACGACATGGTGATTGTCGTTGTAATGCAAGTCGAAACATGGTGTTACAAGGAAGTTTCAAAAGCGCGGGCGATCATGGGCTCTATCTTGTGGCTGATATTATTGATGGATAAGGCATGACAACAATTAACGTGTGTGGAACTGTGCCCTGTTGGTCATGCGTCCCATCTGACGATGGTAATGGCGGCGTTTATTCTATTTCTTTCTGTTTACGTATCACAAGCTGCAAATAATTTTAGGTTTTTGTGAGGCCCCGCTTACATCATAGCCTCCAAGTTTTCGATGGAAGCTGCCACACGCGCATAAAATCTGAAGTTATGTATGCTTTTGACGCAGGCTTGAATTTCGTAGCAGATGACATTCAAGAAGCGGCTGATGGCGTATTCAAGCCGAAAAAGTGATACCTAACCGGGCAGTGTAAACTCCCTGCGGCCCGCGCAGACCAATGTCACTTTGCTCACATATTCGTGGAAAGCTCGTCTAGAGACCGCAAAGTCTCTATGACATGTAGAAGATGTGTTTCAGAGCCCCTTTAAAGCAATGTGTTTTGAAGGTAATGCTAGTTCTGCAGTTTCTGCGAATTCAACATGACTTCGGCAGTGCAAAGCCTCGCTGTCGTCATGGGTGCCAATACTTTACTTATAAAAAGGTCAACTGGTGAATGTTTTTTTTTTCATTTACGCAGCCTTCCGGGGGTTTAAAAATGTAATGAAGCTAAATAGAATAATGAGGCAATGTTTCATCGGAAAAACTTTGCTTCACACGCAGCTTGTCTTCGAGGTCGTGGCTCCAGCTAAAGAAAGGCGTCAGTCTGGCGTCATGATCGACGACATCGAATACAAGGACGGAGAATGCGCGCCATACAGTGAGTGCATACGATTTCTAGCACGTTTGTTGCTCTCCCAATTGCTTCGGCAAAACCTAGCAATAAAACCTTCGTCCCCGAGTACCCACCGCTCCCCCCCCCCCCCCCTTGTGCTCGCCTGTTTTCATCGCCACAGAGGCTCGGGGTGGCTATTTGTGAAAATGATGACGTAATCATGCAGGGATTCATCAGCATCATATCTTTTTTTTGCAGACTTCTGTACATTCGAAGAAGAGTGTCTGCCATGGAGAATTCCTACAGGAGGCAAGTCATTGTTCGATCTAATATACTCAGCATCTGTAGAACATTCCTTTCTCCCGCAACCATTAAATCCTTCCATTCTCCCACAGTGTGAAAAAACAATTTACCTGTTGTTAAATATGTGGTGGCTCTAGGGTCAATCAGTGCAAGAAAGAACTTATCTGTGGTTTCAACCTCCAAGAACTTGATGCTGTTTGATTAAAATACGGGTATCTCATACCTCAATCCCGCTGAAGCAAGCTGGAGCTAATCCATGAAAAACATACCACCGAACGTACCGTCGCCCTATAATTAGGTATCATATTGGACAACTCTGTAAAGGTTCCAGCTTTCGCCGTAACCGCAAAGTCAAATACGGGTATACGTTTCTGTAGTATATTTTGGTTCCCCGGTCCACAGTAACGACTAGACTGTCGAGCTCTGATTTGGATAAGGGACCCTTTTTGAACTCCGCGAAAGCGTATGTGGTCGCAAGAAAATTTGTAATTGGCAAGGTGCACTGCTGCATTTTCGATTGAGGCGAAATGCTAGAGGGCCGTGTGCTTAGATTTAGGCGCTCGTTAAAGGGGCCCTGCGACGCTTTTTCGTCTGCATCCTGCAGCGCCGGAATTCCTGTAGTGCCGAATACTGAGATGAATGCAAAAAGAATTATCGAAATCGGCACACGATAGCGGAAGTTATAAGACGTCAAACTTCAAAACCCCAGCAGACGACGAGAAAAAACGTTCCCTTTCGCATTTCACTCTCCCACTGACGTCAAAGGCCGCTTCCAATCACCGCGCGCCTCTTACAGAGATGTACCGGATGACTCGCCTCATGGTGGCCGTTGTGCAGCGCTCCTAGCGTAGTTTTGCAACTGTTTTCACATTTTCATATTTAAAAACAGAAATAAATTTGCATCTGATGAAGTATCGAGAGAACTTTTATCATTTTTAGCGCACAATCGTGTGGTCTATCTGGGACCGTGTGAACATTGCGCGCAACTTGTCGCATCAAACCAATCAAAACGCACGGCCTATGTCGTCACTCCCACGTGGTGAAGCGTCACTTCCCATCACAAAAATAGCCACTGTATGTCGCTCCAGTCCGAAAAACAGTGTGGTTTCTCCGTAGAAATAAAATTGTTAACACCATTGTTTTTGGCGCTGCCACACGCGCAACGATATCGGTACATTCCACAGTTCGAGAAGACGCGATGAAAACGACACGCTAAATTTGTGTAGCAGGGCCCCTTTAAGGAACCTCAGGTCATCATCATCAGCCTGTCTACGCCCACTGCAGGACAAAGGCCTCTCCCATGTTTCGCCAATCAACCCGGTCCTGTGCTTTCTGCTGCCACGTTATACCTGCAAACTTCTTAATCTCATCTACCCACCTAATTTTCTGTCTCCCCCTCACGCGTTTGCCATCTCTTGGGATCCAGTCAGTTACCCTTAATGACCAGCGGTTATCCTGCCGACGTGCTACGTGCCCGGCCCATATCCATTTCTTCTTCTTGATTTCAACTATGATATCCTTAACCCCCGTTTGTTCCCTGACCCACTCTGCTCTCTTCCTGTCTCTTAAGGTTACACCTATCATTTTCCTTTCCATCGCTCGCTGCGTCGTCCTCAGTTTAAGTTGAACCCTCTTTGTAAGTCTCCAGGTTTCTGCTCCGTAGGTAAGTACCGGTAAGATGCAGCTGTTGTAGGCTGAACCTCAGGTAGTCGAATTTAATTCGGAGTCCCGCACTATGGCGTGCCTCATAATTATATCTTAGTTTTAGCGCGTAAAACACCAAAAATAAATATTAGTAAGGAGCCCTATCGGCCACTTACAACAGCTAGTTTCCGAAGTGCACGGGAGATGGCGCTAGCGCTTCTGACGCAATAGGGCCTGCTGATACTTATGGTTTCGCTGGTGTGGTTCTGGTAGTGCAAGAACGCTCTTGATTTAGGTTCAAGTTAGAGAACCGCGGGTGGTAGAAATTATTCCGTAGTCTTTCACTATAGGGCGTGGCTCATAATCATATCTTAGTTTTGGTAGGGAAAGTAGCAGCAGTTTAATCTCTAGATCAATTGATGTTTATGAGTGGTAATAAATTCACAAAGTACACTTTTATGGCAATTAGAGCTAACTTATATTAAGTTGTCGCAAGAAAAGCACTCATGATGTGCATTTTATGGACTACTCATGGTGTACTCATGGTTTGCAATGTAACGCCATCGAACACAAGCACTCTACAAAGTGTGCAATATTTATAAAGTACATAAATATGTACTTTATAAATAAGTTGTCATGTTGTTACACCTCTCCTCTCATTTGCCTTTACGACGGCTGCACGAGTCCCACAACGGCACAAAGAAACGAATCACAGAACGTAGGCGCGCCGCTGCATTCCGGTTATTGCCATTGTCAAATACATTTTCTTACCCTCGAGGTTTGAACTGCAATGAATGAACTTAAGCGTAAGCCTAAAGTCACATCATTTTTTTATTGACCTATATTATGTAGTCATTGATCAGCATAACATTCCGCCACGATCAGCCTACCTTCCTGACCGAACACGGTGATGAAAAAATTATTACAGAACATTATACATCCCAAGCCGACAATTTGCGTAATCATTGTTCAATTGTTGACATCCGTGCTCTAACACAACGGGGGATTTTCTCGCAAAATAGAACAAGCTTCTTTTTTTTTTTGACAGCAATGAAAGAGACAGCTCTGTCTGAGATCAGCTACTTTTTATGCATCGACTACATCTCGCCAGGTGCATTGGCGTAGTTTATGTATGAATGCTTGCCTAAAAACTTTCAAGCAACGGCATTTTGTTCTTCACCAGTGCTTTTCTGTCAGGGTTATTTTTTTTTTGATTCCTGAACAGGCGGTGAGTCAAGGTTCGAGGTCGAACGTGCTGGGTCATTCAGTCAAGGTATCAAAAGACCACACAACATCTACCGAAGATGGTGAGTCTATCAACATTCTCTTGACACATTTTGCTCAATGCGACACACATTGCCATTAATTTCTAAACTAAGCTAGCAAGCGAATACGCAACATCTTCAGCCTAAATATGATGCTTGGTGCGGTCCAACGTTCATAAAAGTGGTTTAATATTACTCTAGCCACCAGCTTTCTAGACGTTAGCACTACTCTTAAATAGACCGTTGTGGCCTCTTAGGCAATGAAACACAGCATGTGGAGTGCGGGTTGCATACCGCGAAATGGCATGTAAATAGAGGATGCAGCGTCAGCACGGTAACCTGTTAAACGACACGGCAGCAGCGCACTATCGTGTCCATATAAAATGAAATTTTCACTCTAGTGAACATGAGGAGATCGTTATTTTGTCGCCGTAAATATTGGTGCTGCATACGGCATCTCGTAATTACGAATAAACAAAGGATTGCTTTGCCCACTCGCTGGCAAAGAGGCAAGTATACGAAACCATTTCTCAAGCAGATTCGTAAATGAGCGGTGTTCACGTTCTACGAAAAGATAAAGCAGTTACTCTACACAAGGGCTTCGTCTATATCTGTGCTGAGCGGTGGATATATCCTAACGCTGGATGAAAAGAGATCTGTATAAGTACATTGGAAGTGCAGTATATGAGCAAAAACATGACCCGGCCGCAATCAGACGCGAGAAAGATTATTTTGTCTTATACACGACAAAGAAACAAACTAGCAGAAAGAGAATGCTGCCAACAGTCTCAGGAACAATGGTATAACGTTATTTGAATAAAGGCATCAGAGGCACGCGCACCACTGACAGCGCCGTACGCCAAAAACACATGTAGTTGTGCTTCGCGGATATGCCAAGCCAATAGTGACAGAAATATTACTTCATCATTCTTTGTACACATGGCTTTCACATTTCACAAGCAAGAGGTAACTGGATTCCAGCCTCAGCAATGCAGGGGCTGCAATTGTAGAGGATGATCGTTCCTTGTAGTTGATGTAGCAGAAGCAAATATACTTTGAACGGATTTGCAAGAAAGTATTATTCACAATTGCGTTCAAACTCTACAGCATTTTTGGTTGACAACATTAACAAGCACTCGTGATCTTATAGTAGATATGAGACTGGGCTGTTATCGCTTCCTCAACCTCATTGTCGCCTTTCCTAGGTTACTACCTTCTCTACAAGGAGTCCCGGTATTGAAGGTAACCGTACGTCGCTGGAGCTCCGCGAGCCATCGCGCTACATAGCTTCATGCGTATCCCTGTGGTATTTCCTGCCTTCTATATCGAACGGAGCCAGCTTGCTGCTCCACTCGAAAAACGTCACCGGTGAGACAAACGCCTGGAACCAGGGGAAGTTTTTCTTTACTCGAGCAAGGGTGAGTGACCACGACTCTGTATTTAATGCCTTTTTTTACTCACGTAATAAAGCTTTGATGTAAGGCTAAGCCGCACCTTGTTTCTGCGTTTTTAAGGACCACGTTTCCAAAGGAAAACTGACGTTTCTACGGAGAGCAAGCATCCGCACTGAAATGGAGACAGTTGAGGCATTCCTAATAAAAAGGGCAGGCAGTCAGTGCTTTAATATCCCTATCACTAGACTTAAGTGAAAAATAATCGATTTTTTTTAAAGATAGCCTGTGTGCGCGTAAAGTTTACGTTGTGCGCTGCCCCTTTTGATTTTCACTCGAGTTTATTCTTTACTGGACACGTGTTCATGTGTGCTGGCATGATTTTGTCGCTCATGGTCAGTGCAGTTTTCGGCGCATGCTTCGACTCTGTTTTAGTGGCCCATGATTAATTGTTAGTTCTGCGCTGTTTCTATCTTCGTAATGAGATTACGTTGTTAGGCGGCGTATATAAGTCGGCGTGTTTTCTGTTTATAAACAGAAGTTAGTTGTGTGTCAGTTCGTGTCTTCACTTCGTCCCAATCTTCTTTGCGCCATACCAATTTTTTTCTCAAGTAATTAACCAACTAACTCAGAAACAAGCCCTATTGACCTGATAAATAATATTTTCCTTTTTTTTTCAGCAAGCTCCCATTGAGGCAATCTCCGGAAGTAACGCTGACGGATTCCTTGCTATCGACGACGTGCTCATTGACAAGGCAGGCTGCGAGGACTCTAGTGAGTGCCGCCTGCGCCAGGACAATTACTCACAAGCATAATGTTGAAGCAAGTGCTGTAGTTTGGTAGCTCTTCACGAAAAAAAAAATATTTTAAGGGCGGGACCCTTTAGGGGACCGCCTTGTCGTCCATCCATGAATCTCATGTGGCGTAATCACGCTCACAATAAATCGCTCAATACAGGTCATAATAAGGCTAGGAGTGCTCAAAACAGGGGTTAAACAGATCCAGCTTTCACGGACATCGGCGTTTAGTTCGCGTGTCTTCCACCACGTGCCGCATGACTTTTATCTTTTGAATCTCGCGCGAAGTCAAGAGTTGCGTCAAGGCAAGAAAGAAAAGGAAAGAAACAAAAGAAAAAAGTTCAGAACACAAAGCTTCACGACTTGGCGTGGCCTGCCGCGTTCGTTGCTAACGGCGACAAAGATAAGACCGGCGAGCTGCGACGTTAAAATGGCTAGTCACTCCCCGATCCTATGGCAACGACTCGTTTTACGCATCGGAAAAAGAAAACGGTGCCCGACTGCACCGGGAATTCGGAAGGGCAGCCAAACGTACTCATTTATTCCCTTCGCATTTTTTTTACACCAAGTATGTTATGCCCGCCGTTTGTCCAGTTCGCGATGTAGAGAGGAAACCATGATCCTGCCGGGGCGGCCACGTCAAGCAAAATTAAGAACAGCTGTGCCTAGTTAAACCAGTGTAACCATAGAAAAGCCTTATTAAGCCATGTTGAGCATTGTAAAACCTAATTAACTACGCATAACTAAGCTAATGAAATCACACCTCAAATAGCCCTAATTTAGCCGAGCTGAGATTCTCGTGTGCCTAGTAATGCCGAACTATGTAAGATGCGCCGAGCTTAGTCTAATACTAATTAAAACTGAATATAACTAGTGGTAGCTCGACCAATTAGCTAATTAAGCTTACCTTGACATGGGATGGAAGCTAATTGAGATCAAGCGACGAATTTGCAAGTTAGGCCAATTTATCTAATTAAGGTAAGTAAGGTACTTGGTGCTGTGACTGCCAAGTGATTCCCAATGAAACCCGATCGATACCTATCCGATACTCGTGAATCGCAAAGTGATGGCGTGAACACTTCGTGCATGGACGTGTGAATGAACGTGTGCCTAGTCAAGCCAGGACCAGGCGAGTGCCGACCAGCTCTGCTCTGCCCCAGCCTTACGCGACTCAGCGCAAGCTGCGCAAATTTTTTACCATGTTGAAAGGCTCGGCCGATGGCAGATCTTGAAGTAGTTGGCGCACATTTAATGACTTGACAGTCGAATGATAGCATTTCGCAATGTTTAGTTCTAGGTTACCTAGCTTGTAGCGCCTGCTTACTTTTCGTCCCCGTGTTTTCCGAGCTTTTTTCTACTGCTTAGGCTTCTCTGGATGCACAGAAAGCAGTTATACTTCTTATAATAACTGTTGGGGTTTTGCGTCCAAAGAACGCGATATGAATGTGAGAGATGCCATAGTGGAGGGCTCCCGATAGTTAGACCACGTGGGGTTCTTTAACGTGCACCTAAATCTGAGCACATGGGCTTCTTGCATATTGCGTCCATCGAAATGCAGCCTCCGCGAACTAACATGGTGCTACCAAACGTGTGCTTCAAACTACAAAGTACGGCCGCGGCGGTGCATTTTCGATGGAGGCGAAAATGCTTGAGGCCCGTGTGCTTAGATTTAGGTGCACATTAAAGAACCCCCGGTGGTCGAAATTTTGACAGCACTCCACTGCGGAGTCTCTCATCATATGGTCGTTTTGGGACGTTAGACCCCAACAATTATTATGACTATTAAAGTACAAAGTAATCGTCCTGGAAGGTCTTGGCTCGCGGTACACACAAATCGGCGCATAGCACACATGATGACGCACGTGTACTAGCGCTACAGATTTGCCGGTCACCGGTTCCAAAAACACTACCTAAATATCATGATTCGGACGCCCTCTGGTATGATTTTTTAATTAACGAAAATCAATAACAATAATAATAGTAATATCTGGGGTTTTACGTGACAAGACCACGATATGATAATGAGGCCCGCGGTATAGGAGAACTCCGGAAATTTTGATCATTTGGCGTTCTTTAAGGTGCTTTGACATCGCACAGTAGATGCCGTCCTCTACCATTTCGCCTCCATCGAAATGCGACCACCGCGGCTGGGATCGAACCTGCGCCTTTCAGGTCAGCAGCCGACCTCCATAGCCGCTATGCCGTCGCGGCGGCATATCTACAGTGTGTCCACAGCCACCATTGTCCCCCCATGAAAAAAAAAAGGCATGGAATAAAATTATAATAAAGAGTCTAAGGCAGGGAGCTACCATCTCTCTAATGCTATTCACCGCGTGTTAACAGGAGGTTTTCAGAGCGTTGGATTGCGGACAGCATGCGATAGCAGTTAATGGAGAGTAGCTTAGTAACGTGCGATTCGCTTGTGATATTGCCATGTTTAGTAACTCGGGAAAACTATTGTAAATCACAATTACTGAATTAGACAGGGAAAGCAGAGCGGTGGGTCAGAAAATTAATGTGCAGAAAAATGAAGCAATGTTCAGCATTCTCCGAAGAGAAGAGTGCTTTGCGATGCCTATAAAAACACTGGAAGTGGTAAAGGAATACGTCTGTTTGGAAGGTATTGACCGCAGATACGAACCATGAGAATGAAGTAACCAAAAGTATAAGAATGTTGTAGTGTGCATTTGGCACGTATTCTGAGATAATGATTGGCAGTTTACCACTATCTCTCAAAGGAAAGGGAATGGTAGTTTACCACTATCTCTCAATCGGAAGGCTAGATCCAACGGCAACCTACATCATCCTAATCCTAATCCTAACTATCTGTCAAGGGAATGCAGCGAGAAGACAAGATAACTTGTGGCAATTGAAAGTAACATCGGGGATTCCAACAGAAGGCAAGAGCGCGAACGGGAGGCATAAAGTTAAATGGGCAGATGAGATTCAGAAGCTTCCGGGGCTAACGTGGGCGCCGCCTGCACAGGACCGGGTTGATTGGAGAAACATGGGAGGGGCATGTACCCTACAATTAGCGTACTCATGTTGCTGGTGATGATGATGATGATGATGACACACTTGTGCAACGTGAATGCGAAAGTATCATTTCACGATTCGCACACAGTCGCATATATATATATATATATATATATATATATATATATATATATATATATATATATATATATATATGCGTATTGTTAAAGCAACAAAAAGTGTGCCAAGAGGCCAACCAGGTTTCGCCTTAGCGTTTTTAGTGAGTGTAACACGTGCTTAGATTTCATTTATTTATTTATTTATTTATTTATCTCAAATGCACTAAATCGCTTGGGCATTCTAGAGGGGAGTAGGGTACATATGTGTACAACAATAGGAAGAATACCGATGTTTCAGCGAACACTTTCAAAAAAAATTTAAAGGTTGGCTGTTGGATATTGTACAATTCTAGCTGGTCGGCTGGGCGACGAGAAGAGGTGGAAATTACTCCACAAAAAATTGAAAGGCAGAGTCCACTAACTAACGAAAATTTACTAATTTTGATCAGAATTGAATTATCGCCCACATTTCCATTCGCAATACTTAGCCGTGGAGTTCGCAAGGCGACCTGGAACTAATTCGTATGATGCCACTAGTTTCGAGATATTTCCTAATTCCCGAACATTACAGAGAAAGGCGCTGCCATCCGAATTATATTCCTAACAAAACGTCCTTTCATGTATTGAAGCCCAAAATAAGTCTAACACGATGTATTTCTTCGACACTGATCTTCATGCTCCTTAGCCTAAGTGCGCATATCGTGTGCCAGCCACAGTGCGTCGCAACATCGCACAATTGACACTGCTCAACACGGCGTCATACAGACCTCGAACAGCCGATGGGTCTCACCGTTCGATATTGTAAAAAAAAAAAAAAACAAAAATACGGCTCAATTACTTAGTTTTCGCGTAGACTATAGCTTGCTGAACAAGATCACACGTAAGGACATCTATCCCTAGCCACTAATAGACAATGCCGCGACTGCCGGCATGGAGCATAGTTTTTTTTTCTTTTTTCTCTATTCGTTAGACCTGCACTCCGGCTGCTTGCAGCCCCGATGGCTGAACTTCACCACCGCAAACCAGCCTTCGTTAGATCCGATGGTTTATATGAATTTATGGTGACGCGATTCGCGCCGTGCAACGCGCTTGCAACATTTGAACGCATGATCGGCATCTTTCGCGGCTTCTAGTGCCAGACGAATCTAGCTCTACTACCTGGATGGTACTCTGATCTTTTCAGAGGCTTTGCGACCCATCTACAAAAGCTCGAAGCTGTCGTCACTAGTCTCAGCTCTAATGGCATTGAGGTAAACTTAAAGAAATGTTGCTTTGGCGTATACGAAAGCTGCTTATTCTGTGCCGTCTTCTTCCGAGATGGCGTCCTTCCGGATCCCACCACACTTCGTGCTGCTGCTACGTTTCCTAAGCTGACAACGAAATACCTTCGCAGCTTTCTATGCCTTCGATTTTATTTTACGCGTTTCATTCGCAGCTCCCCGCAATTATAGCGCATTTCACTGACCTGCACAGCGGCCGCGACCTTTGAGTGAAGTTACATGTCAGAAAACTCCGATGTATTCTTACGTCGCCTACAATCTTGCGACATTTTGAGTTGATAAGACGACCGGAAGGCGAAATAAATTTATATTTATATGTACACTTTATGTCACTCAATTTACATTATATGGGGCAACGCTCGCGTAACGTACGGTTACTCACCGATACGATACCCAGAGCTTCGCCCACTCGTCATGATTCACATCGTGCAGATGCGTGGAACCTTTTTTCTGTTCGTTCAACCTGCGCTCCGGCTACTGGTAGTCCCGATGGCTGAACTTGACCACTGCAAACGAGCCTTCGTGAGACCCGACTTTATATGAATTCACTGACGCGATTCGCGCTGTGCAACGCTCTTGCAACATTTGAACGCATGATCGACATCCTTCGCGGCTTCAAGAGGTAGACGCATCTCTGCTACCTGGATGGTACTGTGATCTTTTCAGACGACTTTTAGACCCATCTACAACAGGTCGAAGCTGTCGTCACTGTAGCCTCAGCTCTAGTGTTAATTTGGCAGACGAAAGCTGCTTATTCTGAGCCGTCTTCTTCTGAGATGGCGTCCTTCCGGAGTCCAAGTATACTTCGTGCTGTTGCTGCTTTTCATAAACGGACAATGAAATACCTTCACACATTTCTATGCATTTGATTTTATTTTAGACGTTTCATATCGTTCGCAGCTTGCCCAAAATTATAGCTGCTTTGAGCGACCTCCGACGCAGCCGCGACCTTTGAGCGAAGTCACATGCGGCGATGCATCCAGCAAACTCCGATGCATAATTACGTCGCCTCCGATTTTGCGACATTTTGATTTGCTCACCCCATATGAGAGAGATCCAGTCAGTTACCCTTAATGACCAGCGGTTATCCTGCCGACGTGCTACGTGCCCGGCCCATATCCATTTCTTCTTCTTGATTTCAACTATGATATCCTTAACCCCCGTTTGTTCCCTGACCCACTCTGCTCTCTTCCTGTCTCTTAAGGTTACACCTATCATTTTCCTTTCCATCGCTCGCTGCGTCGTCCTCAGTTTAAGTTGAACCCTCTTTGTAAGTCTCCAGGTTTCTGCTCCGTAGGTAAGTACCGGTAAGATGCAGCTGTTATATACCTTCCTCTTGAGGGATAGTGGTAGACTACCATTCATGATTTGATAATGCTTGCCGAATGTGCTCCATCCCATCCTTATTCTTCTAGTTATTTCACTCTCATGGTTCGGTTCCGCGGTTACTACCTGTCCTAAGTAGACGTACTCCTTTACAACTTCCAGTGTCTCGCCACCTATCGCAAAGCGCTGTTCTCTGCCAAGATCGTTCCACATTACTTTAGTTTTGTGCATATTAATTTTCAGACCTACTCTTCTACTTTCCGTATCCAGTTCAGTAATCATAAGCTGTAATTCGTCTCCCGCGTTACTCATCAGTGCAATGTCATCAGCGAATCGCAGGTTACTGAGATACTCTCCATTAACTCTTATCCCTAATTCTTCCCAATCTAGGGCCCTGAAAACCTCCTGTAAACACGCGGTGAATAGCATTGGAGAGATCGTGTCTCCCTGCCGTACGCCCTTCTTTATTGGGATTCTGTCGCTTTCTTTATGGAGGACTATAGTAGCTGTGGATCCGCTGTAGATTTCTTCCATTATGTTTATATAGGCTTCGTCGATGCCCTGATTCCGCAGTGCCTGCATGACTGCTGATGTCTCCACCGAATCAAACGCGTGAGGGGGGAGACAGAAAATTAGGTGGGTAGATGAGATTAAGAAGTTTGCAGGTATAACGTGGCAGCAGAAAGCACAGGACCGGGTTGATTGGCGAAACATGGGAGAGGCCTTTGTCCTGCAGTGGGCGTAGACAGGCTGATGATGATGATGATGATATGAGAGAGAGAGAGGGAGAGAAGTTTATTATGACAGAAAAGCTGAGAGCACCCAAGATGAAATTCACAGGGACACTAGCGGCGTTGTCTTCGGCGTTGTGCTTGCCCAGCGTAAACACCGATTTCACGAGTTAGTTGTTGCTTATGCCCACCATGCACCTACCAAAGCCCGCACGAGCATACATAAAGTACGGTTGAACCCCGTAACCCCTCCTCCCACCCCTGCATCCGCCAATCAATACACATTCTAGCGGCGGTCTTCTTGTCCATCTACGACGCGTTCCCGCTGTAGCCGTCACCGACATGCCTGTGCAGCGGCGCAAAAACCCCTGCATTGCTTCCCTTATGGACTTGTTGCGTGAAGCAACGTCACCTACCATCCCTGAGAAATAAGCCATCAAACACACCATTTCATTCTTCGCGACAGTTGATCTACTATCCCAACTACCTCTATGATGGACGCAAGTGGCTCTTATTCCGCGCCATCTACGTTGACATATGTGCCACCTTCAACGCTGACTCACAGTGTGCGCACTTTCCTCCAGCTCTGCTACTATCAACGCAGAATTTACCGCTTCTTACACCGCTACATTTGTTACGTCGAGCAGAGCCGCACGAATCCCCCTTACCGTTTCCCTGCTCCGTAACAACCACTAACTTGCCTTCTCCGCCCCTTGGACTACGCCGGCGTTGATTTGTATGGACTTCTTTCCATCACTCCTGCTACCAACTGATAGATGATTTTTGCCATCGATTACGCGCTAAGCAGAGACTTCACCATTGACATCTGCATCGGCTAGCAATGTTGCCTCTCATTTCACACCACGTCATTCTACAGCACGGCGCACTACGTGAGCCGCGCATCGTCCGAAGGACGTGTATTTCTGTCGGTCGTCGTCAAGCAATTCTAGAGGAATGCAAGGTCTTTCACCACACCACCACATCTTACAATCATAAAACGAATGGTTTAACAGAAACATTTAATGGAACATCAGGCGATATTCTGACAATGTACGTCACTTACGGTTACTAAGACTGGACCCGTGTCATTCTCTTCGTGACGTACGCACAAAACACTGCTACGCAGACCACTACTGGACTCTCTCCTGTCTTCTACCTACAAGGACTCGAGCCCTCCTGCACGTTATGCGCAATAACTCCTTGCCACGCTTATGTGAGTGAGTCGACGGCAGTTCCCAAGCTACTAATTCGCTGAAGAGGGTCGCCAGGGAGCCAGATCTAACGTCACTGTAGGCAAGCAGCGTCAAATACACCAACGAGATGTCTCGAAGCCTTTTAGCGTCGTATGCCCGTGACCGACTTGTGTGGCGCTGGATTCCTTGAGCTAGCCCCGGTTGGCCAACGAAACCTCTTTCGAAGTGCCGCGGCCCGTACCGTATGGTCTAGCAAGCCTCGTACTTGATCTTCGGCGTCAAGCCACTTGATCTTTCTTCTATTCTATACTCTAAATCAGAAGTACCTTGCAGCACTGTGGAAACTGCAGGGGCTTGTTAGCCAATAGGAAAGGCGGAAGCCCCCTCGAGACGTGTTCATCCGCGTCGCGTCGTCTGGTCGTCGTCTCTTTGGCGTAGGCTCGCCTACCTTGTCGATACTTACTCCGTCTGCTTAGTACAAAATGCAAAAAACCGCTGCGGGAACGCCACCTCGCCGTTTCTTTATGTTCAGAAACCCACTCGTGCAGGGCGTGTTCGCTGGCGTTTGTGAGGAACGCGGGTCTTTTTATAACAGCATTCATATTGGCGTTTTCACCGAGTTCTTTTTGTCAGCATGGTCGACGCCCTTTCAGCAGCAATCATGTACCATTCTTGAGTGGAACAGCAAATCATTGGCACAGAAAACAATACAGACATTCAGGGTCTTTCGCATCGTCAACGCATCACGGATGCTAATGTTGTGGCGACATCTGCTCAGTTAACATCAAACCACTTTTACGGCTTGGCATCGCCTCAGTAGTCCTAGCAGCACCAAAACAAACGAGCGATATAAATAATTGCGAAAGAAGATACCTGATTATTTGCCCTCAGCGTTAGATTAGACTAAGCGATGACAGATTATGCCACTTATTTCTGGCTGTCCGGACAGGGAGCCAGTAAAAAGCACGAATTCGGATCGAAGCGGGTGGTCTGGGGTGTATGGGGGCTGCCATGTTGCTGTACGTCATCGCGGTTAGGGTGGTTATTACGGTTACCAGCCGCTAATCTCTTCATTATTTCACAAATTTCGAAGTGCATGCGTGAAGGGCCTAACGTGCCACGTATCGCCGTAACGCGTCATGCGAGAAGCACAGCTAAAGCACTTGCACCTCGTTGATAATGAGAGTTATGAGAGTTAGCGCAAGGACACTGCCTGTTACTCCTCGTAGCTTCGGCAGTGCTGCGAGGTAATTGTGAGATGGAGTATAGTAATCAAAAATATCGAGGCATCAGATCGTGCAATGGACCTAGGTGATTCCCCGGGAGATCGAACATGCATGTCCGGTCGATATGTAAGCCGCGATGAGGTAGACCAAGCATTTCTTGAGGAACCTAAAACGATTAATATGTTGAACAGGTACGTCCACCTTTCTTGCAGGCTTTCTTGCAGGCTGCAAGCTGTGCACGCATAGCCCTTTAGAGAGCGGAAGCAGCCCAACCCCGCACACGCTAGAGACAAATAAATCTGAGAATACATTTTTGCTGAAGACAGGCTACCAGAGTGAAATTTCGCTGCAGCAAAATAATTAGTACTGTAGATTTACGCACAATGCAAGCTGATAACAACCATCAAAGGCACTGAAGTGAGAACACACAGCAAATGTTATTTGGCCCTTTATGTCTCATTAACAAAGAAAATGACGACATTTTATATCGAAACCGTGCATTGACTGACATAAGCACTGTTCGGTAAAAAAAATTTCCCCTAAAAGTGACGCCAAGTTTTTTCTTTTTTTTTGAAAATGGGCTTTTTTTGAAAAAACTTAGTTTTTAAACTCTTTCTTTCTTTACGCTGCTTGTAGGAAAGCGATCTCTCGCAGAAATATTTCAAATGCTTTTTTTTCTATATGTGATACAGTTTTGAAGTTTCTGTGTAAAATAACAAACTGGCGAAGACGCATCAAACTTAGCAAACATTTTCGATTTGGGCCGTGCCTACCTTTTTTTTTTACATTTTTTACCCTTGGTGGACATCATCAAAAAACCATGGATGTAATTCACAGTACTCCCTATTAAAATGAACACCAAAAATTTTCGACGCAATGTTTATAGTTCGCATTAAATTCGGCGAAGAAATCCAAAAATATTGCGGCGAGAAAAAAGAAGACGCCCGCGCCACCACCTTCAAATATTTGTTTCGCGCGCTCGGAGCGTTCTTTGGAAATAAAATTGTCGGTTCCCTGCACTTTGAATATGCCGGCACATAATATAAAAATCCCAGAAAAAACAAAAATATCGACCGGACATGCATGTTCGATCTTTCGTGGATCACCCACCTGCCTTACTATCTCTGTTCCGTGGTATTCTGCCCGTAATTCGCCAGGATGGCTCTGTTTCGGAAGGGAAGTAAACAGAGAGTGTTAGAACACCGCACGCAAAGCTTGCAGGCATTGCGGGCGTAGCGTTAGCGTTCGTCACTTAACGGGAGCCCGCAAGAGGCTAGCGTACGACGCATGCGCAACGCAAACGCAAAGCTTCGCGTACGCTGTTCTAAAACTCTCTAAAAGCGGCACTGTTTGCAGAAGCAGAGAACGCTGCTGATGTAGAAAGAAAAGAAGACGATTCGGCAACGCAAGCTTTGCGCTGGTTCTGCCATTGCTGGTCAGTCTCCAATAGTATAATGCTTATTTAAAACGCTTCATTACACAATCAATAGCTTCTCTCATGCTTTCCTTGGATTCAATATGTGTTGCCTTATTGAGGCTGTGGTTAACTGAAATAGGCCCTTGGTTCCCTTTCCTTTGTTGTTTAGATAATGGGTTGCGTAATAAGAAATACTTAAACATGATAGCGAAGGACATCCTCGACTACAGCAGAACTTCATGGCATCAAAGAAGCTGTCCTATATATCTTGCGTCAAACGCCGAACCGATGGGTGGTCTTCACCGACTCCAAGGGAGCGCTACAGATACTGTTCAACCTCTTAAAGAAAACAAATCATCACCCGATTTCATTCGATATTGCGTACTTGCACCACTTGGCTGTTACCACAGGTATCTTTATCACATTTCAGTGGATACCACCTCATTGCGGTATTCTGGCCAACGAAAAAGCGGATGAAGCGGCACGCAAAGGACTTCAAAACCGAAATTACAGGCGAACCTATTTTACCAAATCTGATGCTTCCCAACTGGCTAAGAGACTTGCTTCCGAAGAAAACAAGAGGCTCTGGAACTTTTCGACACATCATTATGATTTCCTCTACTCTATCGACCCACATCTAAGAACAAGACTCCCATGCAGAATTCCTCGACATCTGGAAACTTTGTACCATCGTCTTCGACTGAACAGTGCTTATGGAAACAGCTTACGGTACCGCGTTGGTCAAACCGAAAGTCCATACTGCAATAACTGTGGCTGAATAGAAACTGTCGAACATATTTTATGCCGAGCGTATGCCGATGAGCGTGCGCTCTATGAACATTCCATGCATATGCTGACCCAAAGAACTTTATCCATTGACTGCGTCTTGGGCCCTTTACCCTGCGCCACGCAACAGAGGCATGGTATGAAACTATTATTCAGATATTTAGAGTGCATCGGTCAGCTCGACAAACTTTAATGGCACCTTGAAAGCACGTAATAAGTCACTCTCAGCACACGTCCCCGCCCAAGAGACAAAGAACTCAGTTTGTGTTTTTACCTTTTTTTTAATTCTATTTTAACTTTTTTTTTTTATTTTCTATCTCTCTCTCTCCCTTTGTGTCTTTCAGTCCCCAATCCCCTTCCCCACGCAGAGTAGCAAGTCAGCGATTTACACACGCCGGTTAAACTCTCTGCCTTTCAATAAAGAGCTCTCTCTCTCTAAAACATGAGAACTTTACTTGCTCCATATCTAGAAGCGAAACCGGCTCTGTAGCAAAGATTCTGGGTGCAACGCCTTAGCGAAAAAACAAGAAACTAAATCTTCAGCAATGACGCACTAGTAATATTAATTGTTGGAACTTTACACGCCAAAACTACGATATGTTTATGAGGCGCGCCGTAGAGGAGGTCGAGACTGGAAAAACGATGTCCTACAGCACACGCGCTTAGCGCTTAGCGGGCGTCTCCCATTCCCTGTCGCGGCAGAAGAGTGTGCCGGAAATTTCGACCACCTGGGGTTCTTTAACGTGAATTTACATCTACGTACAGCATCAAAATCCAAGTACTAGTGGACTTTCGCCTCGTTCGAAAATGCTAGAGCCGCGGCCACGATCAAACCGGTGCCGTTCGGGTCGGCAGCCGAGCACCGTAACCACTGACAGCAATTCTCTAAAAAAAAAAAAAGAAAAAAAAAAAGAAAGAAAAAAAAAACGAAAATATTTTCAGCGATTCGAACCCGTGCCGCATTTACCGCACGTGAATCGCCAAAACAGACGCTCAACCATCGAGGCCACAACGCACACCGGTCGCGAGGCGGTAAAATGGGTCTTATCAAGATACAATGGTCGAAGACGCGAGTCGAAGACGCGACTGTGTTGTAGAAAACTTCATTTTGGAACGTGTTTTTCTTCACACAGAAACATGATTGCGGCCTCAAATGAAAGCTTCGTCTCCGTACTACTCAGATCTCCGAGAAATTTGCAGGATTCCGCCTAGTTTTTTCAGACGGCCCGTTTTTGTCCCGAAAAACGAGGCGTGATTTCGGCCGCTTCCATAGGACCCCATTGTTTAAACTTTAGTCGTCGTGGGAACAGAATGTGAAGCCCCGATGTTAACGATGCTGCATTTGTTAAATGCGGTACAGCTTCTAGAAGGTGCCCCTTTAAGAAGTTTTGGAAATTGCGCCTCTACGATTTTTTTATCGTCGAAAAATGACCCTGTCCCATTGAAAGAGTGAGAGCTTCCAGCCGTGGCCGCTAGGAGCGCTGATCATCCAATGTCCCCGAAAGCTGGATCTGTCAACGAAAAAGGTCTAAAATAATATTATCAACAGAAAAAAAAGCCACGAAGTAATTTCAATTTTTAACTTTAAATTGCTATAACCGTTTCGGAAACATGCGGCTGACTCCGACGCCGTTCAAGAGAGGGCGCCACCTCCTCAGGAAAACGCATGATTTCTCCTCTCACCGGCACTTTACTGCGGCGCATCTTAAGGGGGGAAACAACCTGACGGAACTTGCTGCATGCAACACGAATCTCAACTGCTGTAACACGCAGGAAGCTGATAATGAGCAGCAGAAAGAAGTGCTCATGACGCACACCGAGTTTGCGAATCTTTTAACAAGATTGTACTCGTGCTGGGGAAGCCCTGCATGCTTATCTGGAACTTTGGCGTCATCGACGCTTTGATAAACGGTGTAGTGGGAACTCTACGAACGGTAACCGCTGGGTGCCCCTGCTACGCACTTCCCCAGGTTTCACAGTAGTGGAGCTGCCATAGCCTTTCTTTTTTTTTATCACCCAGGTTATACGTACTGCTGCTTCATGTGGCGTGCAACGAGATTGCTACATGGTCTTAGTGCAAAGTTTACCACCTGCCAAGATTTTTCAAGTTACTGCGGTTATATTACTTTCAATGAGTCATCAATTTAGAAGACAGTTAGTCTACAAGCAAAACACGAGTAATCTAAACCAAGCGCTATATAACTTCAGACACCGACCATTGGCATTCGTCTCAGTGGGAAGCTATGCATCACAACCGCAGAAGAAATATAAAGGCCTAGAAACAATGTAAGAATGAACATTTGCAAAGATTCGCATTGTTTTTTTCTATTGGAACACATACATCTGGGTGCTCGGTTTAGCTGAAAAGTATAGGAACGCTCCTTAGCGCCGGCGCAAGATGGTATATGGAGGCATTCCGCATTAGAGGGCCGCGAAACTGCCAGGCCGTTTAGAATAACGCAAATAGTGTCAAAAAGTGCGGTGAACATGATCGAAGACATATATATTAAGTTATATTGCAGAAAAAAAATAGTGCATTAAATAACAGACGTTGCAAATGAAATACAGCGTAAAGCCGTTGTATGGCACGAATCATGGAGGCCATTTTCGTAAGTCTGTGAGCCCGTTACGCTCGCAGCCTTGCGGAGGCCCACTCTGTCTGTTGGTACCCCGATGTTAAACTTTTAGGAAAACACATTACTTCAAAATGATATATACGCATTGTCATATTCTGTTATAACAAGCAAAATAGATTTTAATAGCGTGATAACGGTCTATGCTGGAAGAAATTAAAAATAGCTGACTGTCAGTGTCTCTAGCAGTATCTATGCTCTTACATACCCGCAAAAAGATATTCAGTTCTGTAAGCAAAACAACAACAAAAAAGTAAAGGTGTGACACTACAACCTTGTCGCACCATATCTGCTTGTACACCACGTTGTTCTGCCAACACTTATTCGCTGAATATGTGGTTTCGGAGGATTTCAAATTGCTCATTGTTGGCCGCCGTGATCATCGACAAGGCATCGCAAGATGTCGGCGAGGGAAGCGCAAGAATCGGAGGCTCCGGCGCTATCGTTATCTTGTGATTTGGCGATCCTTTCTTTTTATGTGGCTTTGTTCTCTATCGATGTGTCAAATGTCCCAACTCGTCTTTCTCGATTCATTTTCCTATTTCCTATTTGAGCTCTTCGCCCTATGGGCATCCAAATAGTAAATATTTTCTTAGCGATAACATATTTAAAGCTGGTTATACAAAAAAAAAAAAAAAAAAAAAGGACAGCGGTTAGTGCTGGCTGTGCCAATTGTTCAAAAATAAACACAAGGGACCTCTTGTAAGCAAGCGCAGAATTGTCCCGAACTGCTCTGAAAACGTTATGTACCTTCACCCACAGGTGTGCGCACGAGGGGGGACAGAGGGGGGCGAGAGGGGGGGGGGGGTGCAAAGCCAGCCCCATACATTGACATAATAGGGAGGGGGGGGTTGGAGGGGGGGGGCGCAAAATCAGCCCCATCCGTTGATATGATAGGGAGGGGGGCGCTGCGACGAACCTTCGCCCCCCCCCCTCCCTGAAGGGGGGATCCTGCGCACGCTTATGCCTTCCCCCACGCTTATGCCTTCCTCCACGCTTATGCCTTCCCCCACGCTTTCTTCGGTGTCATTACACTTGAAATCAGCAGAGTCGAACAAGCTCACGTTGGAATGGTTGTACGGTGTAGTGCTTATGATGCTTATGTGGCGTTTTGAACGTTAAGCACGCAGCCGCAGCAGTGTGTCGATTACATTCTGTGGTTAATTGCCCATCACGCAGGCAAACAACCGAGAGGGGAGTTCCAGTGCGGAGACGGAAAGACGGTGCCGCGTGACCGCGTGTGCGACTTCGTACCGAACTGCGACAATCGCGCTGACGAGCTCAACTGCGGAGAGTGCGACTTCAGTGAAGGCGCCTGCGGCTGGAACCTGAACGACGCCCGAAACCGGGGCACGACTGCCTGGCAGGTAGTCCCCATTGGACTAGTTGCAAGGTCACCACCAAATGGAGCCGACCAACGCCGCGACGGTCAGTTAGCCTTCACACAGTGTGATTCATAGGATAGTGGTATGCACAGCATTGTGGTCAGCGGCACACTGACCCATTGAAATGTTTTCATTACAAGATTATCGGAATATTCAGGTGACTTCATTGTAAACACCGAGCACTACAATACCCGCCGCGCTGTTCTAGTGTCGATGTTGCTTGACTACTGACATCAAAGGTCGCGGGATCAATTCACGGCCGAGGCGGCCGCATTTCAATGGATAATATAACATAATATTATCGGGGGCTTTACGTCCCAAAGCCACGATATGATTATGAGGGACGCCGTAGTGGAGCGCTCCGGACGTTTTGACCATCTCGTGTTCTTTAACATGCACTGGCAACGCGCAGTACACGGTCCTCTACCATTTCGCTTCCATCAAAATACCACCGCCGTGGCCGGTATTGAACCCGCGACCTTCCGGTGAGCAGCCGAGCACCGTAACCACTACACAACCGCAGCGGACGCATTTCAATGGAGGCAAGATGCTAAAAGCTCGTGAGCTTGGATATTGGTGCACATGAAAGAACCCCAGGAGCCTCGAAATTTATGGAGCCCTCCATTACCTCCTCCCTAATGATTATATCGGGGTTTTGGGTCGCCAATTGTTATTGTTATGATCGAGCACTGTGACACTACCGTTACTTAAATGATACTTCACCGTTACTTAAATAATACTGTCTTCATACTGGTAACACCATTGTCGAGGTAACACCATTGTGGAAGCGTTTGATTTTATACTGAATTTACAATCGACTCGTTGGTGACCTGCAATGCATTATATGGGCAGACACTTATCACTTGTCTTTGTAAAGAAATATTCCATTCCTAGGCACGCTCTGTGTAAAATAGCCCCCCCCCCCCCCCCCCTCCGCTATACACTCCCAGATTGATGGTATGCTTGAAAAGGCGAGCGGGCTGTTTTGTATTCGTCATTCTCCTCCGAGCAAATGTAGACACTAGGAACAAAAACACCATGCCACACCGCAGGTGTTTAACTATTGCACGTTTGGCGGATTATCAGGGCCGTGTAGGAAGCTTCTCATATCTCATTTTTTAACAGAATTTATTACTGCGCTTAAGTGCTGAGAGTAAACTCTATCGATTGCTACCTATAGAAAATGCTTGAATTGACAGTAATGACAAAGAAAAAGTGCCAGATTTAAGTTATATCTGAGCTCTTTCCAATCTCCGCAACTACTTCTTTAGACGAGTATCTAATAGTGCCTACAGAGTGATCGGCAATATTAATTAACAGAGTTTAATTAAACAGGTATATTTAACAATTATCGGTAGGTTTATTTTTCCCCAACTGAGTGTTGTCTGTTAGTCTGGAAAGCATCACGCCCACAAGCATGGTCTTTATATACAATGTGCTGAGAAATACAATTGAAGTATTGACATTTTCTTAAAGGGGCGCTGTACCACTTTTTGAACGCAGTCAGAAAACGCTGCCGATTGGCAGTCGATTCTCCTGAAAAAAAAAAAAAAAGCGAGCCAAACATTATAGCGCCGCACGCGGCATAGAATGTACTCTTAATTCACAAAGTCAGCTAGAAATTGCCGGCTCTTCTATCGACAAATGATGCCATAAATCTCAGTGATCACACCATAAAGCAGAAGTCCATAAGCATTGGCTAGTTTGGGCATCGTGAGCCGCATAGTCACCGCGGGCGCCGCAGGATGTCGCGACATGCCCGCGCCATCGCTCGCCTCCACAATGAAGTTAAGCAATGCGTTCGAACAAAAAGAAAGATAAAGAAAGTGATCAAGGTGATGACGCGTGCTGGCGAAAGGACGCATCTTTTTGCCCCCTTGTCATCCTACCTACGTCATTTTGAAAGCGCTCACTGTTTACGAAATGAGATAGGAAGCGCTTAAACGTACGAGAAACCCCTTAATTCCACTCGTAGTTGACGGATTCTAAAAAAAAAATTGTGGCAGGCGAGTCATGTGGTAATAAACTCCTTTCATGAAGCCAGTTGATGATAACTTGGAAACGTGTTTCAGTTCCCCTTTAAATGTTGCAGTGGATTGCTTCATTTCGACATTTGTCTGTTACAGGGATTTAACTCAGACTACAAAACATAATACTAGCACAACGTCGCTTCGAAAGTAGTACAATGAAAATTCACATGGTAGTCACATGCTTTACGCGTAAGTAGACGCGTCATAATAAATCCCCGTTCGCGTTTTCATTTAGAGTAATCGTAACTTTCAATGATAATTGGCGGTGCCAGATGATATATAGCATATGAAACTTATTGTGAAGTTATTGTTTTTGTTCATCAATACACCCTAGTCCTGAACACCTGGCTTCTGCTTTCTGCCCCGCAAGACGCGTCATAGGACCAATTGTCATGATTTGATCGACTTCAATGAGTTAAGGAATCGCAAACATGGCGAGCTACTTGCCACCTGAGGGCCATGACTACTTAAGAAGTGCGAGTAAGCTTCGTATAAACGCACAAATGGACTTTGTACTTCATAAAAAAAGCAAGATCATCTACATATTCATTACGGCTGCATATTCATCTGAAGTACTGCATTCCTTGGCAGCGAAATTCAGAATATTTAAACCTATTTGAGCGTTACTTGCCATAGTTCTCCCTGTCGCGTTGACTGGCGCCGAATAGACACGTTGTGTTAACGTCCCGAAGCGCCATAGCTTCCTGTAAACAGCGAACTGTGCTTTCGATATTTCTACGTTTTCCCCTTCAGGTAACTATTTGCTGCTTTATGGAAACAGCACGATGACGACGCAGCATGGTCGAGCCAGCATCCAGTCACCAAATATTAGAAACACCGGGAAACATTGCGCTCTCATGTTTTGGTACAACTTCGACACAGCCGGTGAGACATCTATCTATCTATCTATCTATCTATCTATCTATCTATCTATCTATCTATCTATCTATCTATCTATCTATCTATCTATCTATCTATCTATCTATCTATCTATCTATCTATCTATCTATCTATCTATCTATCTATCTATCTATCTATCTATCTATCTATCTATCTATCTATCTATCTATCTATCTATCTATCTATGTTTCTGTCTTTCCGTCCATCCGTCCGTCTATCTGTATCTAAGTGAGCGTCTGTCTATTTATGACGACGTAAACAAAGCGCCAAGTTTCGTAGTGCACGTGCGTGATCAACTCGTGTTAAAGATACGACCGGGGTAAGTTCTCTCTCTTTCCAATGAAGCCATAGCGCTGAAAACGAAGAGATTAAGGAAGAGGACAGGACGCTGTTTTACTATTTGATGAAACGATTGCGGAAAGAAATTTCATTGTTCATTTAGTGCTATTGAGGCCATGCTCAAACACAGATTGCCTTTTTTGTAGTAAAAAGGTAAAAACAAAGGCATACATGTGATCACCGGTTTTCTAGCTGTTTCTAATCTCGCAAGAGCACATGTTTTTTTCCTTCTTTTTTTTTTTTGCTTTCATTGATGTAAGA
>JALIZH010017839.1:0-26981 GCA_030522465.1 Rhipicephalus appendiculatus
GACCTCCACGTGTGTTGGGGTAAACAAGCACTCGTCGTGGGGCTCACTGGTGTTTGCATAACGGCTTCGTTATCATCCCTTTACACTATTTCACCTTCCTCACGGACCTTTCTCGTCCTTGAAGCGCTGGCAGCGCACTCTACCGTGGAGCTATTTCGAAGCCATCTCTAATCGTTACGCCATAAACTAACTATACCCTCTATGGGCATCCGTGGTGCACCGTTTCTCTCCGCATAAACCATCTTTCTCTTCAAACTCTTTGGTCTGAGTGCGCGGGTAGATCACGGTAGAAGCACTCTAAACTCGGTATTTTTATCGGTATGGGCGTCAGGATGGCTCCGGTTACGACTTGCAAGTGAAGGTTTAAGAAAGAGCTGCAGAGGCAGAACAGTAAACTTTAATATTTCATCGTTACCCTTGCTTCGTGCTAACCTTGTCCCATGATTTCTTATTTTCTTTCTTTTAGTTTTGGGGCGCAGAAGCGTTTCAACTTAGTATTTTCCCTTTCCCTGAACGGCATTCTTTGTTTAATTCGCGCATAGCTTTTTGTCTCTATTCGTTCCACACCGCAATCAGAAATGAACGCGCCTGTTTCTTCCTCTCCAACTCTGAACTGAATCCATACGCATCCGGTTTTAACTTCACGGTGCCAGCGCGATAACAGAAACTTATCTGTCGAGCGCAAAATCACCACCCTGCACGCCAACAGGGTCTCTTTCTTTTTTCTTTTTCTTTTTTTTTTCTTTCACGTTATTCGCACTCTATTCACATGTCTTCATATTTGATACTGGGCGTTTTCGTGTTCTCGGCGTTAGCCGACCGTACGCTTCAACTTGCTGTCCAGTTCGTTGTTGTTGTTGTTGTTGTTGTTGTTGTTGTTGTTGTTGTTGTTGTTGTTGTTGTTGTTGTGGTGGTGGTGGTGGTGTGTGTGTGCGTGTGCGTGTGCGTGTGTGTGTGTGTGTGTGTGTGTGTGTGTGTGTGTTTGTGTGTGTGTGTGTGTGTGTGTGTGTGTGTGTGTGTGTGTGTGTGTGTGTGTGTGTGTGTGTGTGTGTGTGTGTGTGTGTGTGTGTGTGTGTGTGTGTGTGTGTGTGTGTGTGTGTGTGTGTGTGTGTGTGTGTGTGTGTGTGTGTGTGTGTGTGTGTGTGTGTGTGTGTGTACACTCCATTTCACCACTTCTTTTTGTTTGAATTTTCTCGAATCATCTCTGTAATTTCTTCCATTTGACTTTTTTCGTTCGTTCTCTTTACATTTGTGATTATCACGGTTAATCTTTTATTGACTTTTTTTATTATTCATTTCTCTTTCTTAACCTTTATTGCTGATGATCTAGAAATTGTATAAATTATATGACTCACTCTTTACCAAGATTCTTCTATCCCCCATTTATATCTTGTTAGGGGTTCCCCCCGATAGTTGCCTACTTCTGGACCTCCGAAACGTGTGATTAGGTGCAAAGCACCTTAGGGGCTAGGCTTTTCGGGGTCTGCTGTCGTCACGGTGCGTAATGTAGTCACGGTCCATCACAAAAACGGGTATTCGCCGCAATGAGGTAAATCACACTGCACGCTACCGGTCCAACTAATAATCGCGAAGGCAACAGTTAGCCCTAACAAATAGCCGACGACGTTAGTGGAGCGGAAACACCCTTCCCTACATGCAGTAGGGAACTGAAACCGGGCATGTAGGGAAGAAGGAGGACGAAGAAAAAGAAGGAGGAGAAAAAGACGAAGAAGAAGTACCTTAGTGTAAGCTGCATTGCGATGCAGTTTGCCAGCGACTTTAGTGGAGCGGAAACACCCTTCCATACAAGCAGTAGGGAACTGAAACCGGGCATGTAGGGAAGAAGGAGACGAAGAAAAAGAAGGAGGAGAAAAAGACGAAGAAGAAGTACCTTAGTGTAAGCTGCATTGCGATGCAGTTTGCCAGCGACTTTAGTGGAGCGGAAACACCCTTCCATACAAGCAGTAGGGAACTGAAACCGGGCATGTAGGGAAGAAGGAGACGAAGAAAAAGAAGGAGGAGAAAAAGACGAAGAAGAAGTACCTTAGTGTAAGCTGCATTGCGATGCAGTTTGCCAGCGACGTTAGTGGAGCGGAAACACCCTTCCCTACAAGCAGTAGGGAACTGAAACCGGGCATGTAGGGAAGAAGGAGGAGAAAAAGATGAAGAAGTACGTTGGTGTAAGCTGCATTCAGACGCAGTTTTCCGACGACGTTAGTGCATCGGAAACACCCTTCCCTACATGCCCGGCTTCAGGCTTGGCACCAATACTGCCTCATCAAAAGATATTTCTCTCAAAATACCGCATGCTTCGCCCCTTCCCAGGTTTCACGTTAGTGGAGCTGAAACACCCTTCCCTACATGCTTCGCCCCTCATTTTTATATGTCGGCCTTCCATTTATTGGTCAAATAAATATTGATTGATTGAAAAAAAATCTCTTCTACGCCTCTTCTTCATCATTGAGAGGCATCGCGCATGCGCGTATTATATGTTCACCTTTAACGTATTCGAGCATCTCTCGGTAGGATTGCTTTCTGCGCATGTTCCAATCCGCGACTGCGCGTTCGAAGCGAAAATCCTTGATCCATTTGGCAATGAGAGGCGGGGAAGCAGGAGGGATCGGATATTGAAACGAGATAAAACAAAGACCGAGAGAAGGTCGTCGCCAGTGGCGAGATAAGACAAAAGACGAATGCAGCCCTGCAAAAGAGGACTCGCTCTCAAGACACACCGGTAGCTGCGTGGGCTCGCGCTTTCCCAACAGCTATAAGGAGGCGCTGCGTTTTTTTTTCTCCCTCTCTCTCTTTCTTTTTCTTTTTTCGAATCACGAAAGCCGCTGGCATAGGGGATAAAAGAGATTCTGCGGATTCTGAAACGTCGCGGTACAGATGCAAACGCGAGATTTCCCACTCTTGCGAGGAGGATTTGAGCGTAGCGGCGTTTTCCGTGCGTCATTTATTCGAAATGCTCGGAGATACTGCGCACGCCTTCTTCTCGGTTTCCGACCTGTGGCCTCCACTTTTTTTTTCTTGCTTTTGTATTCTGTACGCTTCAATTTACACATTACTTTTTATTCTGTACGCTTCACTTTATGCATTCTTTTGTATAGTGTGTGCCTCACTTCGAACAATTTTTTTTTTTTGTATTTTGTACGCCTTCTTTTTACACATTTTTTCCTTTTCTTTTGTATTCGGTGTGCTTCACTTTACAACAATCTCTTTCCTTCCTTCTTTCTCTCTTTCTCTCTCTCAACCCGTTGAACAAAGCTTATTTCTTTTTCTCTCGATTGCCTCACTCTCTTCCCCAACAGGTCGCAACGGCTTTTTCGCTACGTGCATCGGCAAGTGTCTCTGCACCGACCCTTCTATATTGTTTTCGTTTCGATAACTTATCAGAGCTAGAGTTCTAGCCATCTTTATTTCGAAAAGTGAGACGCATTGTAATCTCAGTCGATCTGCGGCGCTTCCGTTAATTAATGACGAACCTTGTATTTCTGTAGAGACCTATACCCGCCTATGCGGATGTTTTCTCTCTCTCCACCTCTGTTCCCTTCCTCCTATCGCTCGCTTCGTGAAAAGGAAAGAACGTATATATATGGGCGCCGCATCGCAGCGCGCCGTTGAGATTTCCTATTCGGCGCGAGCAGGTCGGGACTGCCGGAGGAATGGCGGCGCGCAGCTTTTGTCGTCAGCTAGAGACCCCAGCCGTTCAGTTTAGAGGAAGCAGAAGCACTTTTAGAAAATTACTTTGGAGCGTGTAAGGACATTTTGATCCCGTGCTGAATTCAAACAGCGATGTGAGAGTTCTCAAACGTCAACGCAAATAGCACTCTTTGGCAAAATTACTGCGGATCCACGATGTGAATGCTGATGATGAGGCGAAGCTCCTTGGAAGCCAGTCTACGTTACTTTATTTTACTAAGTGTAGCGCCAATGATCGATGCGCTAGCACTGCACGGTCTAAGTATGAGCGGCTTACGAGCAATGCAGCACGCTGTACACGGCTTGTATGCGCGCTCTAGGTACGAGCGGCGCAGCGCTGGCGCAACACCTGCGCGCGGTCGGTATGCGCGCTGCGTGCGCTCTACGAACGGTTCGGCGCACGACGTCATGACCTTGATCGATACGCTTGCTGAGAGAGGGTTTCGAAGCGGCACCGCACCTGTTCCGACAGCGACCTACGACGACGAATGCGACAACGGACATCGTGCGAGCCTAAGGAGCTTCGCTCCTTAAAAAAATCACGTCATATCCACGAAGTGAATGATGATAAGTGGGCGAAGCTCGATCGTTTTCATCCATGGCAGAAAGAGAATGTGTAGTCTGGAACGCGCTTATACTTCATGGTCATCAGCGTCATCGTTATCACGTGTAGTGGGTACATTCCACTATACTGCGTCATCGTCATCGTTATCACGTGTAGTGGGTACAATCCACTATAATGGAACGCGCTTATACTTCATCGTTATCACGCGTAGTGGGTACATTCCACTATACTGCGTCATCGTTATCGTTATCACGTGTAGTGGGTACATTCCACTATACTGGAACGCGCTTATACTTCTTCGTTATCACGTGCAGTGGATACATTCCACTATACTGCGTCATCGTCATCTTTATCACGTGGAGTGGGTGGACATTCCACTACACATGGCTACCTACCGTACCTACCTACCAGTGGCGTAGCCAGGAATTTTGTTCGGGGGGGGCTCGCATGTCAACACTATACATATATATATATATATATGTGTGTGTGTGTGTGTGTGTGTGTGTGTGTGTGTGTGTGTGTGTGTGTGTGTGTGTGTGTGTGTGTGTGTGTGTGTGTGTGTGTGTGTGTGTGTGTGTGATAAAGATGCGTATTTGCTTCTGGAGCATTTGAAATGTCTTAATTGCATGACGGCGCTGTTACAGCACAAAGTCTGTTAAAAACTGGGATCTAATGAAATGCATAGTTTTGTTTTCCTTTACACTTCTCATCCTTCCCAGCACCTGTCCAGTGAAACGTGCCCGCTTGCCATTTGCGGAGGAAACAATTAAAAGTATTTTACATAGGGCTGCCCAAGCGAACTAACGAAAGTGTATGTAACTCTGGAAACGCAGTACATTCTTTGGGACCCATTCTTTAAGTGGCATTCTAGTACCACCGAAACTTTACATTTCGTGCTAATTCTACTGACATGACGTTGCTGCATCACACGTTTCCTGAGAAGAAGGCCCTCATAATTTTCCTCTCCAGCTGTTCACCTTGAACAATAGTTCAACCAGGATCTATCACGCACCGAATCATGTATTTTTGCATGATTACTGGAAATAAATCTTACTACGACTTTGGAATATCAAAGCTTCATGTGGGAAAGTTCGTATATTTACGTTACAATCACTAGATGATTTAATTTAAGTCATGTGAAGAAGCCATCTAGAAAACACAAATATATAACTGAAGACATAAATTATAATAGAAAATATTGCCCTAAATTTAAACCTGGCTATATTTTGCTTTGCATTTGCATGCTCCTGTTTTCCCGCTCGTGTTTGGAGATCCATCTACATAATAGATCGAGCAGTATTCACTACAAACGTCACAATTATCTTAGTTTGGAGAAGCTAATTGATCAAAATTTGTTGAAAACGGTCATCGAGTCAATTTTTCATGCTGTGTGCGCATGTTCTTTTACCCGCTATATTTCGCACTGTTAGAATAAGCTCATCCGCGAAATCTGGCAGCTTACTATAACAGAAAACAATAACGAAGAGCAGCGTTACGTCTAGCAGACTTACATACATATATGAGCTTTGTCATAGACACAGTGATCAAGTTTACCTTCTGGTAGTGCACATTTTAACTCGATACTACGTAAGTTTGTCTGCCCGCCAGACAGTTTTATCCACCTTTCCACCTGACGCCCCACTAAAAATATACTGCTACGCTTTCTTATTAGAAAGTTCAACTAATAGCATTTATTTGCGTGAAAACTAAGCAAGCGTTCACACTGATTGCGAACCTTAATAATGCATGGTGCATGTATTGCTGAGATGAACTGCCGGTGGGCGAAATTATGACCTGCTTCTCTGACCGCAACCGAGTTACTAGAACCACAAGTGAAATGTAAAATTTCCTTTGGAATATAGGATGCTACCTGATGCTACTTAGACGACGCGATGTTTTGCGAATGAGCCCCCTATCATACTGCTTCGTTTCCAGAGTTGTATAGACATCCATTCACGTGCTTTATGAGGTAATAACTTTTTACGCCGGACCTTTACACCATGCACTTATCCCAAAACATTAGGCTACTGAGTCACGAGACAACGTAGCTCACATAGACAGTTGTGGTTCTATGGAATACACATTAAATATAGATTTTTATTGACCTCGCGATACTCGCATTTATAAAAGACAAAAAAAATACAAAGCAAACAAAATTTTCAAAGCGTAAGCCACCGCAGTGGCACAATAATTACGGTGCTCGACTGCTGACGCGAATGATGTGGGTTCCATCCCGATCGCGGCGGTGGCATTTTTATGGAGACGAAATGCTTGAGGCCACTGTAAGTGCGCGAGCCTCCTTGATTTAAGTGCTGGTTAAGGAACACAAGCGCTAGAAATTTTCGTAGTCCTCCACTACGAAGTGCCCAATAACCATACCGTGGTTCTGGGCGCGTCAAACTCCACAAATTCTTATTATTAGTAGTATTGAAAAACGCCGGGCTAACTGAACTCAAGGTAACAGCGCTATAGAAATGGAACTATTCTAGCGAGATCATACATATGTGGCGCTTTTCTTCTAAAAAAGCCAAGCCCGCTTTAACTGAAACTGAAAAAAAAAACGCAGTTTTTTGCTGCGGACAATATGGTCGGGCCAGCTCCAACATCTTTTTGCCAGTGCGCTCATGTCACCAAAGTACCTCAAATCAATATTGCGGCTAAAATTTATGTAGCCTACTATCGTCAGTATTCCAGAGTAATATTTGTATTTTGCTTTTAGAGATTGTAAGATTTCATTTGGGCTTGACTTAGCTAGTAAAAGAAGTCTAAATCGCAGCAAATGAACGATACGGCAATATTTTGCGACAACATTAACACCATGCTTGTGCTTCCGTCTGTGCCGCGATTTGTTGCATTGGTGTAACGACAATAACTAGACTTGCAGAGCGAGTGGTTCTACCAGGGAAAATGCGCACCATTTTGGACTGCCGGCACCGTTTTGTCGTTCTTGGCATCTTGAGGGCCTTCAGAAAAATGCTTGTTTGTTTGTTTGTTTTTGTTTGTTTGTTCGTTCGTTTATTTATTCGTTTGTAGCCTAAAAACTGTTTCAGCTCTTCTTCGTCTTCTTAGCTCATTTGATTTCACGCCGTTTCAGATAGCTTTTTCTTCAAGGAATAAAGCGCTGCCCAATACCTTCATTTCAGTTGTCTTCTATTTCAAATATGTCGTCTCGGAGTGAAAGAAGGCCATGATATATAGCGCAAAGGTTGTCGAATGAAAACAATATAGGAAAGCAACTAGGACCCAAGTGAAACAGATTAGACCCGGTCACGTTGGTTGTTTTGGTCGTGTTTGTTGAAGCAGCACAGATTTAATGGTTCTTACTCAGTTTGATCCAAGCAGGTAAGGGATTTCGCTGACTTTTTTAAATTCAAAACTGCCTTTTTGAGTTCACGTTACGATGAGGAATGGTCCCATTTTGATTACAATTCGTTTAAAAGAGAAATATACTTTGGCACGTTTTACGCTCCCGTGAAATTTAGCCCTTTTCTGATTTAAGGAAAAAAAACGCCACATATATAGCAAAGACAGTCACCATGCTTTGGCCGAAAGAGGGCTGTTCGAAGCACTATCACCGTTAGAAGGAAGTAATTTTGGCAAAGCAGGATTGCTAGTACATTATAGTCACGTTAGCAGCGTCGTCGATGTGGATTCGCTTCTTGCACAGGGGAAAAAATGGGTGTGTTGCAAAGATTCACCTAAAAAAATGTCAGCTCTCTGGCAACACTGAATAGGTACATCAGAGCAACTTTGAGGTCAGAGTGGTCAGTTAAGGAGTGAATCAAGGGTGCTCTCCCACCGCCCTTACTTATCCAGTGGGGGAGGCACCCCCCGCTGATCGGCGTACCCTAGCAGCCCAAATTAGTAGATGCCTTTCGTTCTAGGAATACAGTGCATTGCCGGGACAAAACACGCGGCCCGCGGACCTCTTGCTAGCGGCCCGCGCCTTCAGACAGAATAGCCTTTGCGAGTTTGCTAAATAGTATTCGCATTATTTTCTCGCTTACTACGTATAATAGCTCTTTGTTCAGGCAAGCTACAGAGACGGGACTGGTCTCAAGTGTTTTGTGAGTGTGCGCGAGGCACCCCATGCGCTCATGATAAGTTGCAACATCACCGTGAAACGAAAACTCCATATTTCACAATCAGCGTCCAGACTTTAGTCATTCCGAAAATCAGTATCCATATGTTTTCCGAGACCTGCCGTCAAATACCGTTCTGAAATGACCCATGCAGGAGAGGATTTCTTTATTCTTTCAAGAGGCAACGTTTGGCGACATTTTAATTCACACTCTCAGCCCCCCCCCCCCCCCCCCCCACCCGGAATCCACCATCTTATCTTCACTGTCCTCCCAGCACTTGTGGGACTAAATTTCGTTGCTGCGGCCCACTAGTTGAGGTTTGTTGGAGGCCCCTTGTGTATATCTTAATCCAGAGCGTCCTGCGTGTCAACAATAGTTACTCCTTCGCGGTGACACGGCTAAAATGGCAATACAAGGCACTACGCTTTCTTTTGAAAGAATATTTCTTACGGTATGATGCGCTGCACAGCCAGATACAGGGCCACCAGGGGTCCAAAATGTTCACACCGAAGTGTCTTTTCGACTGCGAAAAGCAATTTTTGAAAAAAATCCAGGATGATTTCCGGCGCAGCTAGCTCTTTTGGTCGGTGATACATCACAATAGGAAAAAATTTCGGGGGGGGGCTGAAGCCCCATAAGCCCCCCCCCCCCCCCTGGCTACGCCCCTGCTACCTACTACTACGACAACTACAGAGGAGGGACAGACCCACACCCTAAGGAGCTTCGCCCCTAAAATGAAGGTTGTGGCCGTAGGGCTTCATGAGATGCTGAGCGAACGCGCTGACGTCATCCTCGATATGCCGCATTATCTGCAACCGCAGCGCTGCTGAAGCGTGGCCTCCTCGATGAGCTCCGACAACGGCACATCTCGAGTCAGTCACGGAGGCCACGGTTGAAGATACGAGAGACACTTGTTCACGTGGCGCTCGGCTGTTTGTCGTTATTCCGGCCGTCGTAATCCAGCTGCAGAATTGTCAGCTTCGCTATGCGGTGTGAAAACTGTCTGTTCAAGGAAATGAACTTTCGTTGTCATTTTGCGCTCAGTGTGTCGTCGTCTCTTCCTTTAGTCCTTGTCCTGTTTGCGCAATTTTAACAGTTCTGATCCTGGACCAACACGCCCGAATGTCAACTGTTCGGAACCATTCTCAATTAGAAGAATGCGAACGAAAGAGTGAGAGTGGAAGAGAGGGTGGAGCATAGCGTAACCATGATATCATGATAGCATATGATATCAAGTGGTAGGAAAGGGAAGTTGGGCGAGAAGGGGATTTGATTGTAAGAAAGAGGGTGAAAGGGTGGCACGTAGCATAGCCATATCTAGTATAATATAGCAAGGGGTGGGAAAGTGCAGTGGGGGGTGAGGAGGAGAGACAGAGGAGGAGAACGCCACAAGCTCCGCTCTTTCCGCAGTCTTCGCACTAGTAGGTATACGTGCATAGCTGCCCCATTTTTTTTTTTTTTTTGGGGGGGGGGGGGGCGCTTTCATATCTATTAACTCGGGCACACTTACCCATTAGGTTATTGCTATCTTCCTATTAGACTCGAATATTTTCCATAGTTCCTGCACCCTTCCCACAGCGCCGTTTATCGGCCTGAGTAGACGATACGCTTATCAGTAATTTTAACTGTGACCCAATGACCAGCAGTCTGAGTTCGAGTTTCTTTACCATATACAGTTTTACACTAAGTAGTCGAAACGAGGAATAAAAGACGCATTAAGGCATCTTGACCCCTCCCACATCCCCAAGTTCACTGTGGCGACAAGGCAGCAAAAGCAAAATACACCTTAAAGGCAATGCCAATGAACCATACGCCATCATACAATGCGAGTGCCCGTTCTTGTCGAGGTGCGGCGCTGCCGTCTAGTTTCTCAAGAGGACGACGTAGAATGCGGAGTGCGGAAGTGTTCTAGGAGTGCTGTGGGTTAGTGTTACAACAATGCAGTTGGCACGCAAACCTCCGGCACTTTTCGTCCGTACCTGACGTGCCCATTTCGTACTATACGTCGGGGACGGGGTGGTTGTGGGAACCACGCGGCACGTTTTCACGAGCGACACATCGCTGCGCGCGATTGCGCCGCACCGCGGGGCGATGCTCCGAATTGATAGGTGGATAACCCGCTTGCCTACGGCATCCTCTCGTGGTTCGGTGCAGTAAGCCCCAGGCAGTGTACGTTTTGTTTCGCCGTAACGCTGAACCGCACGAGATCGCTCGCTTATCAGACTGGCGGCAGGCAGCTGCAACGAAGAGCATGTCTTTGGCGATACACTTGCCAACGTGGCTTTGTTGAGTGTCCACAGGGGCGCGATTCTCGATGGGTCCACGTAGTGGACATGTCCACTTCGGCGGAGCCCGTTGAATTATTCGAAAACCCGGCGAGTCGTGACGTCATGGCGCTCTTGACCACGTCGACGCACCGAACCAGCCAGCACATTCCCAGCGTAAAGAGAAAGAAAGTGGACGAAATGTACAGTAACATCAGGACACTTAAACAAACTTGACAAGCCTAAACTTGCGTATGGACTTGTTCAGATGTTTCAGAACGATGCAGGGAATGCGTACCGACCTTCCAGATGCGTCAGGCGGGGCGGCCGCGTTAAACCTAATTCAAGGGTTAACGTGGTTAGAGTTCATGCACGGCCTCCGAGATGTACGTCCGAAACTGATCTCTGGGGGTTGCATTCATTGCGGCGAAACGCATTCCGTCTTTCTCATTTGTGTCGAGAGTTGTGAAAGCTTCGTGGCGTCGAAATGACGTTGCGGAAGAAAGACCGGAAACAGGAGGTGCGCTGCTCGCCGAGCTCCAGCCAATCAGTGGAGGCCGAAGTGGACAGTCCACTAGGTGGACCCAACGAGAACCGCGCCCCAGGTTCAGCTCGAGCGATGCGCAGGAGAGAGAGGTCCAATTTTCTCAGCGGAACTGGAAGAATTTTGCCGGCAAGCATAGACGAACGGCCATCTCACGCAGCTACACACACTCCGCCCTGAATGCCTTGATTATGCCTTGAAGTTTGATTAATGAACTTATTGATCCTCCTTCTCCTCAATTCAAAGACGTTTCTCCATTGGCATTCCTGAAAATACCAGTTGTGAAGAGAGGTTTCCGTTAGAGTGCGAACCGGAGGGTGCTTCATCTGTGAACAGGCTGTTTCAGTTCTGCTTCATACTATCTTCGTGGACTGCTTGTGATCGGCCTTACTGTTTGCCTCCTTTGCATTGTGTTTAATCAGTTCTCATCATCGTTCTGTCTCACAAAGAAAAATGAGCCCTTAAAATTTCCCTTCTTTCGTTCATTGACAACAAGGGTCTCGTTCTGGCAGACTTCATGCCTTCAGGTATAGTATGCGAGGCATTATTGATCACCAGCCAGCACAAAAGATCACGTGCCACATGGCACCAGCTGGCAGGAAAGGTGTTCCACACTCGCCGTCATGGCACGAGCTGCGCTGATTAACACTACCACGTTTAAATGCCCAGATATACCCGACAAAGGGGACGGGAGGATGACCGCCGACATAACTCAATTGGTAGAGCATCTGACGCGTTATTCGAAGCTTGCAGGTTCCGTTCCTGCCGGTGGCAAGTTATATTTAAAACAGTACGGGACTGAGCTTCTTGGCATGGCTTCAGGACTGCGAAACAGCGCGAAACACGAGGACCCAGAAAGAAACAGACAGGACCAAGTGCTGACTACCAACAAGCTCACCGACAAAGACAGTAGCCAGCTTTTAAGTCACTGTTAAGTTCATGCACTATATAGGGTAGGACGCATGCGCGTTTTCAAACACCCCTTCCCCTCCTCTCACGTGAAAAGCGTACGCATTCCTGTTCGCTTAAATAAACGCCTTGTTGGTAGTCAGCGCTTAGTCCTGTCTGTCTTTTTTGTTGTTGTCGTCGTCGTCGTCGTCGTCGTCGTCGTTGTTGTTGTTGTTGTTGTTGTTGTTGTTGTTGTTGTTGTTGTTGTTGTTGCTGTTGTTGTTGTTGTCGTCGTTGTTGTTGTTGTAGCTTTAGGGGCGAAGCTCCTTAAGGTCGAGGCTTGTCTGCCGTTGCGTCGTAGCCAGCCGTATGCAAGGTGCCCACTACACGCCCACCGTCCGTCCACAGCACATGCAAGGTAGGCAAGGTACCCACTATACGCCCACCGTCCGTCCACAGCACATGCAAGGTAGGCAAGGTACCCACTATACGCCCACCGTCCGTCCACAGCACATGCAAGGTAGGCAAGGTACCCACTATACGCCCACCGTCCGTCCACAGCACATGCAAGGTAGGCAAGGTACCCACTATACGCCCACCGTCCGTCCACAGCACATGCAAGGTAGGCAAGGTACCCACTATACGCCCACCGTAACATCCATGAAGTAGGGAAGCACCCACTATGCGAACCACAACAAAATAAAAAGCCACAACACCGTAAAAACACCTGCATTTAAGCACCCATCAATCAAAGCATATGAGAAAAAAACGTTTAACAATACACTAATATCAATCATAATTGTGACGGAACAATGTCATACGCCTACAAACACAAACCCTTTATACGAGCCGGCGACTTCAACGTAGACATCATGGACCTTAGGACCTGGCTTTGTCGTCGACTCGTTATGTCACTTTATGTCACTCAGTTTACATTATATGGGGCAACGCTCCGAGGGTAACGTACGGTTACTCACCCATACGATACCCAGAGCTTCGCCCACTCGTCATGATTCACTTCATGAAGATGCGGTGGTTTTTTTCTGTATCCTTGTTTTTTGCGCTGTTTCGCGGTCATGAAGGCAAGCTATCTTTCGTTCACTTTAATTTCTTCACACTTATATCATAATTCCTACAAGTAACATCCACTATACTTTCCATGGCTTCTCTGTTGGTTCTCATTACACTTGTGTCTAAAAAAGGCAAACGAGCCCTTAAAATTCCCCTTCGCTCCTTAACTTCATTGTGTTAGCTCTTCGGCTGGCCGATCCCACCACCATCTTGGTTTTACGTAGGTACATGAACTTGAGTGGCACTGTAACGTGTGTGGCACTGTCGCAATGTACATACATAGAGCCATGAACTTGTGGGACACTGTGGCACTGTACACAGGCCCCCGAACTTGTGTGGCACTGTAGCATGTGGGGCTTGCGAGGGTTGAGGCTTGGGCGAGTTGGTTCATACTTATAAGAGGGAAAAAACAGCGCAAAATTCTGACAGGACACACAAGGCGAAGAAGGCACAACAACAGCGCTGACTTACAACTGATTTATTTTTCGACATGTGGGCACATATATGCCTTGACAGTCAAGAAATAGAAAGAAATATATAGGGCAAACAGGAAGATGCCTTAATGAGCGATTGAAAGAGCATCACACAACGTAAATAGAGCAATTAGTGGCCATCTAGGCCTCCATTGCAGGGATTGTGGCTGCAAGCCAATCTTTTCCAAAACAACAGTAGTAGCAAGACACAAAGATAATAGGACCAGAGAAATAATTGAAGCAGCAGAAATAGAACGTTTCAAGACTAACTGTGTGAGCATGCCATCTCTAACCCTTTCGCAAAAAGAAATAGATTTTTTGAACCGCAGGTGATATGTTAGCACGTGCTTGTGGCGCTCAATGATGACGCATTTCGACGAGAGATAGGGGCACAAAATCGTGTTATTTTTTTTTTCTTTCTATTTTTTTGACTGTCAAGGTATATATGTGCCCACATGTCGAAAAATAAATCAGTTGTAATTCAGCGCTGTTTTTTCCCTCTTATAAGCATGTGGGGCACTGTACGTAAATCCGTGACTTATGTGACACTGTAAACTCGCGAGCCATGGCTGATTATCCTATTCATTTTCTAAAGCGTAGTTTTGAAAACGTTTACGTCACGGAGAGACTCTGATATTCTGCATTCACTCTCAAAGCAATGAGCTTTTGAAGGCGCGTTAACAATACTGGTACCATCGTTGAAAATGGTGGCGTTACCCCGGGACCACCCTAGCAGCATTCATCACGCTGACTCCATTTTCCTAGCGGAGTAGCATTACCATGGGCTCCGCTTTGAATAATGCGCTTTCTTCGGTGGCTCGCGCTTATCGCGAAGAAATCGCCAGTGATAATGCCGCCAAGCACTTGCGCGCCAGAGACTGGGACATCCAGGAGGGGGCCTACACTCTTATCACGGTAACGTTTAGGACAGCATAAAACGGCAAGTAACTTATAGTTTATAGGTTACATGGCTGTTACAACAATTGTATCTTTGTGTTTTCTTCATTTACCTCTCACATATAGGTTACATTGACAGAAGCATGCCATTTTAAAAGCTAAAGCACCGCAATAGGCATTGTAACCTCTAGATTGTAACTTATAAAAGCGCAGTGACTCATCCGTCAGGGGACCTACACTATGGAGTGGAAGTTTATTGGTCAATGTGTCAAATCGCGATCTTTCTTGTTCAAGGTTGGCTTTAGCAATTGGACAGTGGATAATGTATAAACAGAACGGGTATTAGGTAACAGCAGAAAAGAAAATAAGAGTAGCAGCGATATTAGATTGCGGGATACTGTTGCAAATGATGGTGGGGTATGAATTAAAACTGCAGTTCAATAAAGTGAGCCCACTTCACACGTAATTAAAGAAGTGGCATAAAATCCGAACAGACATCGGCACAACAGCCGAAAAAATTATAACGATGCGATCGAAGAATAATTCCGTGGAGCGAGAGAAATATGTTCCGAGACTCGCAATACAATTTATCCGAATTTTCTTGTTGTCTTGTCTGTTTAGTTTTTTTTTTTTGTCTTTTTTTTCTCGCGAAAGTTAACTGGCCGTAATGTGCAGCAAACGTCAGGTCACAGCATTGCACCATACACGCTTAACCGTCATCAATTAGCCAACACAGGAGAAAAAGACGCCGCTAAGTTCACAAAACAGCATGCGACGGCCGCTCCAGTGTGAGCGCATAGAGGGATGTGTGAGCTCGCGGTGATGGCGCGACTCACAAATGTGGCGTCTTACTGGCGCCATTTCAACCAGTTTCAACCGCATCGAAGGAAGGACGGCGTCATCTCTCTGAGGCTTTGCACAGCTTGAGGAGTATGCCGGGAAGGGCGTTCGAATGAGAGGCGGTTGGTGTGGTGTTTGAAGTCGCGCTTGTGCTGCTCTTTGTTTCATCAATTTAACCAGGTTTCACGGTCCTCGTTTTGATGACGTGCGTTGCCTAATGGTGTTTTATACGTGAGTGACGCGTACCTGGTGACACAGTAAGCAAACACTCGCAAACGCGCGATCCGCCGCAAATCAGCCACGAGGCAATGCAACGGGGACATGTTCAGTGCGCTGCGCGTCCGTTGGAACGAGCTGCATTGCCGATTCTTCGCCTGTCTGAGACTGGCAATTATCGAACGTGTTGCATCCGTTGTTACGGTGGCCGAAGACAGCAGCCAATATGATCTACACGTAAGTAATGTTCTCTGTTCAGTGCATTATTTGCTTGTGTATGCGTGTTTGTGTCACGTGCTTGCAAGAATTTACGCTCATGCTTACGCTACTGTAAGAGGTGGACCATGTCAGAAAAATAACTGATGTCATGTTTTATGCAATGCGTTGTTATTGGCAGAATTCAGTTCGCGTTTGTCCTTACAAGGCGGGTGTTTGGGCGTATATTATCCAACATCCGACCAAGATCATTTGTTATCTTTCCAGTTTATCTGAGAAGCATGAAGGACAGAAGTTTAGCCATTCTTGCTGTCATCGTGTTGGTACCTTGAAATTGCTTGATGAAGCCTGCAATCACGATGTGAAATATTGTTGCCAGCATCAACAAAGTGCCCCATATCAGCGCTGCCCAGAAGATTTCTGAGTGCGCACTAACTTGCTCCTCTGGGTTTTTTGTCACGACTTGGTCGCAGGTAGGTGATATCTGTGTGTATGTGTGTGTGTGGGTGAGGGAGGGAGTGAATGAGTGTTTTCGCGTGCGTGTGTGTGTATATGTGTGAGCGCGCATTTGTGTGTGCGTGCGTGTGTGTGTATGAGAGTGAGTGCATCTGCGTGTGTGTGCATATGCGCGCGGGCATTCGTGTGTGTGTGTACGTGTGTTGATATGTCTGCGCGCGCGTTTGTGTTGGTGTGCGTGTGTGTGAGTGGATGAGTGTGTTTGCGTGTGTGTACATATATGTACCCGCGCGTTGTGCGTGTGTGTGTGTGTGTGTGTGTGTGTGTGTGTGTGTGTGTGTGTGTGTGTGTGTGTGTGTGTGTGTGTGTGTGCGCGTGCGAGTGAGTTTTCGAGTGCGTGTTTGTGTGCATGTGCGCGGGTGCTTGTGCGTGTGTGTACATGAGTGGGTGAGTGTGTTTGTGTGAGCGTGTGTATGTGTGCGCGCGCGTTTCTCTCTCTCTCTCTGTGCGTGCGAGCATGCGCGCGCGCGTGAGTGCGCGTGTTCAATTTTTGCTTTGGTCGGCTCAATGTTTCGGGTTTTCTGCCTTCACCATGTATCATCCCCACCAGACGGGCTTCCGTCAAACTTTTTCTGTGCGTTGATCTTGACTTGAAACCTTTCCACAAATATATACCGTAGTCATCTTCGTTCCATAGTAGCACTCATACAGATCGCAATGGACGGGCGTTCAAAATTAAGATGACTTGAATTCATGCCCACGCTTCCGCTACTGCAAGAGGTGGGTCGTGTCAGAAAACATAAATTGTCAGTCTCTGACGCTATTAATTGTTATCGGCAGTACTTACTCTGCGACGCTCGACTATACGTCGAACTGCTTCGCTATCTAAACGGGGCAGGTGCAAAGGATATGTTACGCAAAAAACAATACGCTGTGGCTTAACTATATTTCAGATAGCATGAATGCCAGCAATCGTGCAAAGTAGGAGTCCGAAGGGGGGACATGGTTGGTGTGGTTGGTATGTCTTTCGATGTTCTTTTGGTTCTGTGGCGATGTGAATCTGTTCTCTTACAATAAGGTAATTTTTGTTGTTGTTCTAGTTCTGTTCTATGGTGAAAGCAACGGGCCATCGTGGTTAGAAAAGCTGAATCGGTATACATGTTATGTAACTGTCATAGCCGGAATGTTTGAAGGTACGTAAACAGCACAAATGTATTTTTTTTTCTTTTTTTTGCCATATTCATTGTTTTGCGTTGAAACTGTTTACAGCATACATCCTTCCCAAGGCATGCTGCGAGGATCTCCAGGCAGCTGGAAACTTCCCGACGCCGATATGACTTACGTTCCGTGCAGCCCAGAATATGAACTGCCACGTGGAATATACGCCTTGAGGAACACAATTAGGTACGAACATATTAAATCTCCACGTGAAATGCTAAGTATGGTCTCTGAAAAACCTTGGTTCGCCGTGGTGGAGCAGTGGGTATGGTGCTGGGCTGCTGACCCGAAGGTCGCGGGTTCGATTCCGGCCGCAGAGGTCAAATTTTCATGGCGGCGAAATGGTAGAGGCCCGTGTACTCTGCGATATCAGTGCACGTTAAAGAACACCAGATGGTCAAAATTTCCGGAGCCCTCCACTACGGCGCCTCGCATAATCAAATCGTGTTTTTGGGACGTGAAACTTCAGATACTATTACGAAAAATGTTGATTTTACAATTTCTGTTTCTAATCACCTGGTGCCGTGTTTCTGCGACGAAACTGACTCTTACATTATAGTTTGCTGACTCTTGTGCTAAAGAGAAGCAAATTACATGTGGGATTAACGTACTTTTTCAGTTCAGAATTTTTGTTTTCGGATAAACGCATTGCACAGGATATTAGATTTTAGGAGCGCTTATGTATTGGTCAAGTGACACCCCCGTCTTTTCTTTTCTTTTTTTTTTTGGGGGGGGGGGGGGGGGGGGAGGGGGTTAGTATATGTCTTACATTGCATGTTATCAGCAGTTGTGCGCAATGTGGCAGTAACCGTTGCCATAGTGTAAAACAACTGTACTCTTCTTTTAGGATCCACTGTCCAGCGAGGAGATTGCGGAATCAGCAACTGATATATTGTCTGAAGAAACATGATTGTGCGTGCATCAAGAGGTTTTACTGCAGGTCCTGACCACCTGCTTCTGCAAATTTTTTCTGACCACAGGTGAAAGCAAGGAGAAACGCTTTGAATACCGGTGGCCTTCTATCAGCTAGGCAATCCCTGAACCAATATTGAAAAAGTAATCAATAAAGTTATGTGTATTGATGACTATCACGCAACTTTGATGCATTTTGCTTTGAAGGTATGAAAGCAATAAAGTATGCATTCTTTTAGAATGGTTCACGTTTTTTCTCCTACAACTGCTTATGCATATCAATTTTTGTACATTTGTATTTTTTGTATTTTTTTAAAAATGCAATTACGTGTGATATTGTGGGCGAAGGCTTCCCTTTTTCAAACTGTGCCACAGATGCCTGTTGAACCATTAAAAAGCATATCACCTGAACAAAATAAAGAAAGTGCATTTGGGTCACAGCAAAGGAGAAAGTAGGGGGAGTTGCACGTGTATGGTTATATATGCTGAACGTATGTGTTAATGGTTTGAGTGAGTTAGTAGCATTACAGAAATGCAAACATTCCACGCACAGCCCAAGCGACAAAAGTAAAGGACTGAAAATCACCCCATTTTTGGCTGCCCTCTGGGTTTCCATTCCCAGGATTTGGGGACATTCGTACGTGGCGCCATCTCTCGGCCGCAGCAACCGCATCCTGCCATAACTGAATGGGAAATAGGCGAAAAAAATCATATCTTTTGAACTAAGCTAGTTATCAAAAACGACTCCGGGATCTATACAGCAGAGACCTACTAGAACACTGTGGCGAAATTTCAGTATCGCACTGCAAAACCTGTGGCTTCCCTAGACAATTGAGCACCCCCATTGGAAATACATGGGACCCATTGTTAAATATTAAACACTCTGGGAAGCCACGCGGTTTGTAGTGCGACACTGTAATTTTGACAGAATGTTTAATTAAGTCTTTGCTTTGTAGAACCGGGAGTCGTTTTTGATAACTAGCTTTTTTCATGAGATATGATTTTTTTCGTCTACTTCCCATTCAGTTACGGCAGGCCGCCGCTGTCACCGACAAGAGAGGGCGCTACGTGCAAATGTCCCCAAATCCTGGTCATGATCGTCCTGCTTATGCGCAACGTGCCAGCAGGTATGGTATGCCGCACACATGAGTAAACTTAAGGAGAAGCATGATTCTGATCACACGTTATTTGCAGTGGGCTCCATTCAGTGAAACTGCTCTACCTATGCTCCACCAACCCAGGTGTCGTCAAACAAAGGGTATGTGCCTCTTTTTTCTTCCGATCTTCTTTCTTCGACACATTCCGGAACAGTTGCTCCGCGCATGATCGGCCCAGCCAAGTGTCGCCTAGCAAAAGAAGCGTGCGCACGCCTAATCTTTCTTACTTTCTTCTGCGCCTTTATTATGCTGTGTACACATATGTACACAGAGTGACGAGAACGTTCACGGAGCATGTCATGTGGCCTGCCCCTTTCTGAATAGACACGCTGGAGCTTTGGAATAATTCTGGGACATGTCTGCTTAGAGCACGACAGTTGCGGTGTCTGTGGCAAGAGATGTGCGTTTTCCTCATCCCACGAAAAAACAGAAAACAATGTCCTTTGGAGTTGGCTTAGAGCTCGCATGCATCATAACGTCACACCTTCCACCACAAGCATCGAGTCGTTCAAATGGGGTCTGCCCATAAAGGAGCAATTAAGAAGATCAGGTGATTGACGGATAATCTTAATTATGAGTTGTGCCATGTGTGTCAGACAAGTATCCTCTCTTGATCCAATTACGTAAAAGATTAAGCATTACAATTTGCATGTAGACGGCTATTAAAACCGCACAAGGAATTGCGGGAAAAAAAAACACGAGGCATGCGCAGCAAGAAGTCCGAAAGAGTGGAAAGCCGTGCTTCCGTTGCTGCGGCACACCTGGCTGATCAATGCATGCGATGAGCGTAACCTCCTGGAATGCGTCGAAGAAAGAAGAGCGAAGGAAAGAAGAGGTGCAGAGCAGTGGCCGTATAAAATCTCCTGTAAGCCGTTTTGTGTGAACAGTATACTGTGTACTGTGCAACGTAACCTCTATTTTTACGTGAGAACGCTCGATATTGTGAACCGGTGCTAAAGGTTATTTCTGTGACGTCTGTCTTAAAAGTAAGTTTGTGCATTTTTAATAAAGGTTAATTTTGCAAAGGTTACTACATAACTTATATTTTATAAGTACACAAATTTGTGAAATTGTGCACCTTTAGTAAACGTTACCGTGCTTAGAGTGTATGACTGACCTCGACAACGCCAACCTGACTGCGTGCCCAGCTTCGTAAAGTCGCGCATCTGTATTCAATCCGCTTGGATGTGTGACAAGCACTCGTCGCATTTCGGGAACCCGTTCCTTTCTTTACGCGACGACCGCTTTCTTGCAACGGTCCACGTTTGTATGCAATCGGAAGTGTCACCTTAGGCGTGCGCATGAGGGGGGGCCAGAGGGGGCAGCCCCCCCCCCCTAGTCACCTGAGAAGGGGGGGGGGGCGCAAAGTATGCCCCCATACATTGACTTAATAAGGAAGGGAGGCGCTGCGACAAGCCTTCGCCCTCCCCCCCCCCCCCCTGAAAGGGAACCCTGCGCACGCCTGTCACTATGAATGAGGCATGAGGCAACGCTGGCGTGGAGTCACTGTCACAAGTTCCTCGTTGTGAACGCATGATATCCGTAACTTTGTTAGGCCTAATACTTTGATTTCAAAGCGTCTGTAACGTTGAGTACTAATGCATTATACATGTTGCAGCGTAACATAAAATAAGAAAGCCGGCCCAGGCAGTAAAATACGCATAGTTGGCAAGGATTGTGGGGGCTGCTTTTCTACGTTTGTAATAGGATTGATTGATTGATTGATTGATTGATTGATTGATTGATTGATTGATTGATTGATTGATTGATTGATTGATTGACACAAGCGAACATTTGTATGATGTGACGAGCTTATAGTTCCGTAACGTGCATACAACTGTAAGTGAAGTGGTGAGTTTGAATATATGGTCGTAAACAGCGCGAAAAACATGACATACATAGGAAGAAATGACAAGAGCAGCGCTTGTTCCTGTCATTCCTTTTCTGTGTGTCTCGTCTTGTTTTTCGCCCTACTTACGACCATGGATCCATACCAACAGGTCCAGCCAACTACACTCTGAATGTAATACGCGAACGACTCTGCTTCATTGAGACAGTGACATAAGCAGACGCTCATTGAACCCTTCGTGGTGGCGTTGTGTTCATTTGCTTAATTTGCGCATTATTTCTTGTTTATTTCTCTCTTTTTTACAGGAAACATCAACAGAATGAATAGTCGACATGCTTATCTATACCTTAACCTTTCCACTGAAACCCATATGGCAGAGCAGAACGGGGCGATGGACGAAGCTACATAGGAACGCTTCTCACTTCGGTTACTACGATGCAGACTTACCCAGCCGGCCCCTAGCCAGAATTTTTTTTTTTTTGGAGGGGGGGGGGCGTGGGAGGGGGGGGGACGGACTTCTTGGATACTTTGAAGCCCATCTATTTTCATTTTTTTTTATCCTCGATAAAACACCTCCTCCATACAAATTTCAGATGGGGGGGGGGGGGGGGGGGGCTAGGGCCCCCTCTCTGGCTACGGGCCTGCCCTTAAAGGAGCCCTGACATCAAATTTACGCATGTGGATTTTTTTGCATCCGCGAGTAGCTATCGACCCCCAAGTAACGATTCTCGACTCAAAATGCAGCGGAGGGACGAATAAGTACCAGTAATGTTGATAAATATATCCGGTATCGAACGCGATTCAAAACGGGAGGAAAACCCGCCAAATTGTAGTGCTGGTAGCGCTACCTCGCGGCCACTTCGGGGCCGCTCCCCAGCTGATCCTGCTGCCACAAAAAAAGGTGACGTCACGTCCAGCTGACATCGCTGACATTTCGTCTGCTAGGAGCGGCAGGCTCACGATCCTGCGTTAAAAGCAATGTATTTATCAACCTCGGCCGTACTGCCGGAGCACAGGAACACCAACTACGCACCTCATGTCGCGGACGTTTGGCGAGTGAATCACTGCTTTCAGCTGCAGTAGGGCACACGTATACGGTGGGAATAGCCCCGGCCTGGAGACTGGGCCTCGTATCAAACGAGAGACCGAACTGCTTCGCCAACACAGGATTCATCGTGTAGCAGCCCGCGTCAAAGTGAAGCGAGCAAATGCGGCTGCTGTTCACAGGCGTCCAGTCCCTCGGTCCAACGACGCGCCGAACGAAGTCAACCCACTGGCTGCGTTGAGGTTCGAGGCTCGGAAATGCATGAAAGGACACGCACTTTCCGCTTTTTCCGCGCCTCGACGGGCAGGTTCGCACTACGCAGCGGCTCCCCGACATCCTGGCACGTACTGTGTCGCTCCGAGTGATCGCACTCGCGCACGACAAATCAGTCGATGCGACACGATGTACCGCACGCACAGATCAACACAGCAAGAAGAGCCACTACTGAGACCACGCCGGGCGTCGGCGCCACAATAAACACACTCAGACCGTCGACGTCATTGTTACTAGCGTATCACTAGCGTACGTCATAGGTGTGATTCTATCACGTGTTCTATCACACCTCACACGTTGCACTAGTGTCTATGTCGCAGGGCATCCAGTTTTCCGTTGAGCGTTCATACGCTGTTTGCCTGGTTTGCCCTCGAAATAAAATAACTTCCACGCGACGGACGGCATTCAAATTTGGCCAAGACGACCTATGCATACCGAGCAATCGAATGAAGGACACATCTCGACTTTGAAATTTGATGTCAGTGCTCCTTTAAAGCATAATGTACTCGGTGTGTATGTGGGCATTATATGAGAGCTGCAAAACTTGCGTTTCAACATGAATTGAAGCAGTGTAGGGTGGAATCTCTCATTAGGGGTCTCAAACTCATCCCATTCAGCCGGGCGCATGCAGTCACTAAATGCAGTCCTACAGGGGCCTGCGCATTGAGGAAGGTTGGAAAGGAATGTTAGGGGAGGTTTGAACAAGATTCCAGCGAACGTTGCCATTTCGAAGGAAGCCTTTCCCACTTCTCATATAGGTCATTTCTCAAGTCAGGGTTTGCAGTCAGGATTGGAGAAACATCAATTCCGATTTGCGGAATGACTGAAACTTGGAATATAATGACTGATTCTGGAATACAGAGTGTTTGTTCCACGGTTATGTTACAGCACATGGTGACTACATGGGTTGCCTAGAAAAGAATGTTTGAGACCAGTCATGTCTGTGTAGCTCAGGGGTCTCAAACACGCGGCCCGCGGACCTTTCGCTAGCTGCCCGAGGCTTCACACGGAATAAAGTTTTGTGACTCGGCTTAAAGTACTCGCATTATTTTCTCGCCTATTGCAATTAATGGCACTTCGTTCGGATAAGCTGCAGAGGCGGGACTGGTCTCAGTTATGCTTTTAACAGCGAAGCTCTTCTAGGTCGGCGTAATTTTGTGATTCAGCACCTATCATCATCATGAAAAGAGTATGCGCAAGAGAAAGGTGGCGTAGGGCAAGGGGTTCGGATAAAGGGAGAAAGAAAGAGAACCAAAAAACTTGCTGCAAAAAAAAAAAAAAATTAAGGCAGCTTCGCACTAGTGGTGGCAAGCCTGGAGGAAGAGCGGAGCTGGGTGGCCTTCCTTGTTTCCATTTATTTTTCTCTTTCTTTCTCTTTTTCCATTTTCCTCTGTTTCTATCTGTTTTCATTCCTGATTCTTTCCTTTACTTTCTTCCTCTTTGTCGCTGTTTCTATCTTTTTCCCTTTCTTTGTCTATTTCTCGCTTCCTCCTTATTTCTAGCTTGTCTCTCTCTCTCTCTCTCTCTCTGTTTCTTTATTTCTCGTCCTTTGTTTTCCTGTATTTCTCTCTTTTTCTGTCTTGCTCTATGTTTTTTCTATCTCTTTTTATTTGTGTCTGTTCCTTTCCATTTCTTTGTCAGTCTATTTCTTTCGATGCATTTCTATATTTTTATGTGTTTATTTCCTTTATTTCTCTGTACTTTTCCTTCCTCTTTCTTTCTATGCGTCTTTTCTTTTCTTCCTCTCTCTTTTTACTCGTTCTCTCACCAATCCGAGTTGTGCATCCCACGTCGGGCAAACTGGCGCACTCGTTCTGAGAGCCAAGCAGAAGATGAAAAGGAGAAGGAAGAGAGCGCGTACCAGCCGAGTCGGGCAAACTGGCGCCCTCGTTCTGAGAGCCGAGCAGAAGATGAAAAGGAGAAGGAAGAGAGCGCGTACCAGCCGAGTCGGGCAAACTGGCGCCCTCGTTCTGAGAGCCAAGCAGAAGATGAAAAAGAGAAGGAAGAGAGCGCGTACCATCCGAGTCGGGCAAACTGGCGCCCTCGTTCTGAGAGCCAAGCAGAAGATGAAAAAGAGAAGGAAGAGAGCGCGTACCAGCCGAGTAGGGCAAACTGGCGCCCTCGTTCTGAGAGCCAAGCAGAAGATGAAAAAGAGAAGGAAGAGAGCGCGTACCAGCCGAGTAGGGCAAACTGGCGCACTCGTTCTGAGAGCCAAGCAGAAGATGAAAAAGAGAAGGAAGAGAGCGCGTACCAGCCGAGTCGGGCAAACTGGCGCACTCGTTCTGAGAGCCAAGCAGAAGATGAAAAGGAGAAGGAAGAGAGCGCGTACCAGCCGAGTCGGGCAAACTGGCGCACTCGTTCTGAGAGCCAAGCAGAAGATGAAAAAGAGAAGGAAGAGAGCGCGTACCAGCCGAGTAGGGCAAACTGGCGCACTCGTTCTGAGAGCCAAGCAGAAGATGAAAAAGAGAAGGAAGAGAGCGCGTACCAGCCGAGTAGGGCAAACTGGCGCACTCGTTCTGAGAGCCAAGCAGAAGATGAAAAGGAGAAGGAAGAGAGCGCGTACCAGCCGAGTAGGGCAAACTGGCGCACTCGTTCTGAGAGCCAAGCAGAAGATGAAAAAGAGAAGGAAGAGAGCGCGTACCAGCCGAGTAGGGCAAACTGGCGCACTCGTTCTGAGAGCCAAGCAGAAGATGAAAAGGAGAAGGAAGAGAGCGCGTACCAGCCGAGTCGGGCAAACTGGCGCCCTCGTTCTGAGAGCCGAGCAGAAGATGAAAAGGAGAAGGAAGAGAGCGCGTACCAGCCGAGTCGGGCAAACTGGCGCCCTCGTTCTGAGAGCCAAGCAGAAGATGAAAAAGAGAAGGAAGAGAGCGCGTACCATCCGAGTCGGGCAAACTGGCGCCCTCGTTCTGAGAGCCAAGCAGAAGATGAAAAAGAGAAGGAAGAGAGCGCGTACCAGCCGAGTAGGGCAAACTGGCGCCCTCGTTCTGAGAGCCAAGCAGAAGATGAAAAAGAGAAGGAAGAGAGCGCGTACCAGCCGAGTAGGGCAAACTGGCGCACTCGTTCTGAGAGCCAAGCAGAAGATGAAAAGGAGAAGGAAGAGAGCGCGTACCAGCCGAGTAGGGCAAACTGGCGCCCTCGTTCTGAGAGCCAAGCAGAAGATGAAAAAGAGAAGGAAGAGAGCGCGTACCAGCCGAGTAGGGCAAACTGGCGCACTCGTTCTGAGAGCCAAGCAGAAGATGAAAAAGAGAAGGAAGAGAGCGCGTACCAGCCGAGTAGGGCAAACTGGCGCACTCGTTCTGAGAGCCAAGCAGAAGATGAAAAAGAGAAGGAAGAGAGCGCGTACCAGCCGAGTAGGGCAAACTGGCGCCCTCGTTCTGAGAGCCAAGCAGAAGATGAAAAAGAGAAGGAAGAGAGCGCGTACCAGCCGAGTAGGGCAAACTGGCGCACTCGTTCTGAGAGCCAAGCAGAAGATGAAAAAGAGAAGGAAGAGAGCGCGTACCAGCCGAGTCGGGCAAACTGGCGCCCTCGTTCTGAGAGCCGAGCAGAAGATGAAAAGGAGAAGGAAGAGAGCGCGTACCAGCCGAGTCGGGCAAACTGGCGCCCTCGTTCTGAGAGCCGAGCAGAAGATGAAAAAGAGAAGGAAGAGAGCGCGTACCATCCGAGTCGGGCAAACTGGCGCCCTCGTTCTGAGAGCCAAGCAGAAGATGAAAAAGAGAAGGAAGAGAGCGCGTACCAGCCGAGTAGGGCAAACTGGCGCCCTCGTTCTGAGAGCCAAGCAGAAGATGAAAAGGAGAAGGAAGAGAGCGCGTACCAGCCGAGTAGGGCAAACTGGCGCACTCGTTCTGAGAGCCAAGCAGAAGATGAAAAGGAGAAGGAAGAGAGCGCGTACCAGCCGAGTAGGGCAAACTGGCGCCTCGTTCTGAGAGCCAAGCAGAAGATGAAAAAGAGAAGGAAGAGAGCGCGTACCAGCCGAGTAGGGCAAACTGGCGCACTCGTTCTGAGAGCCAAGCAGAAGATGAAAAAGAGAAGGAAGAGAGCGCGTACCAGCCGAGTAGGGCAAACTGGCGCCCTCGTTCTGAGAGCCAAGCAGAAGATGAAAAAGAGAAGGAAAGAGAGCGCGTACCAGCCGAGTAGGGCAAACTGGCGCACTCGTTCTGAGAGCCAAGCAGAAGATGAAAAAGAGAAGGAAGAGAGCGCGTACCAGCCGAGTAGGGGCAAACTGGCGCACTCGTTGTGAGAGCCAAGCAGAAGATGAAAAAGAGAAGGAAGAGAGCGCGTACCAGCCGAGTAGGGCAAACTGGCGCCCTCGTTCT
>JALIZH010017840.1:0-39154 GCA_030522465.1 Rhipicephalus appendiculatus
ATATGTTATGTGCCACTAACCTAAAGACAAAGAAGATGAGGACGGGCTGATTCCTTTTTTCCCATCTTCGTGGTTGTTACCCCGATCACTCTGGTTGTGTAAATATTGTAAATACACCCTTCTTCTGTCGTCTGCCCGTAACATCTTTGGTGGAGGTGCGGGGTAAATGAGACCTAAGTCGCTGTTTCGGGCACAAGCGAACAAACTGGACCACATATAAACGTGGTGGTGTCGCGATGGTGAGGTCAGGAATAGCAAGAAGCTCTAACTGTAAAAGACTAGAAGAACAGTCTGTAAGGGCAGACTGCATGCTCAGAAAGTCGTGGCCGAGGAAGAGGTCATGGGGGCACACGTCCAGGGGCGCTATGCAGGATGGCCCGAGCTTGGCGAAACTCGGGATCTTTCCGAGCTCTGGCGACACCCCCTTTTGAACGAGCCAACAGTACGAAAAGGTCAGATCCACCCTTCAGCGCGCGCTGCGTTCCATTGGTTACGCTGGAACGCGGCGTCACGTCAAGGACGGTCGACAAAATTGGGTGGTGTTTTCAAACCAGAGGCATCTTCTTTCATTTGTTTGTCGTTCCACTGAGTGCAGAAGTGCACCCATGCAATAAAAGTGCCAGAAAGGTTTACTGATGGTATTTTTTAAAGGCAGGGCCTGTTTAAATTCGTTTGGAAGCTTTTTTAATGTCTGTACTAAGTATCCTTTAAAATAATTAGCACGGTGGCCTCTGAGATTAGTTCCGGCCGAGCACCTTACAATATCGCGACCCCAGGCCACGTGTACAATCATCATGGTCAGCCTGCACATTCTTGCACGTTGCTCGACTGGCGCGCGCCCTCTTCATCCCTCCATGGTATGCTCGCTGCCCGAGGACGTGCGCCCAGCTGATTAGCTAAGTGGCCGGGTGGTACACCTATAGCTAAATAAGTCAAGAGATACTATGAACAAGCTAATTAAGCCAAGGCATGCTAAGATCGAGTTTATGAAGCCATACCTTACTGAGACCATGGTAATTAAGCCTTTCAAAGCTATGACCGTGCTAATACCAGGCTAATGAACGCGACGTTAATTATAAGCACACTAATTAAAGTCAATCTAATTAGACCTTAATATGATGCTAATCAAGATCATGCGAATTAGGTTTCTGTTGATTAGCTGCACACTAATCAAGATCATGCTAATTGCACCCGAGGTAACTATTGTCGTTTTAATTAAAACCTTATCAATCAAGCCAAAACTGTTCAATATTATGTTAATTAGGTCCCGCCTAATTACTATAATCAAAATAAGACCGAGCTGATGCGTTCTTTACTTCGAAGCGTATACCGAGCAGTCTGAGTAGACGACCGACTTAAAACGCTGGAACAAGCTAGGTGATCACAAGCTCCTCTCCAGCCTTGCACAAGTAGTAAAGGCTGACCAAATTATTTTACATGCAAAGAAGCTGCTGCTTAGCGTCCACCGCATGAAATCTTTGACAGTCACACCGGCACCATGACAGTCACGAGTTGAACTGGGGCCTTCTCAGAATCAACGAGTTTGTACCCGAGTTCACGCGTCAATCAGTTTGATTGACAGACACCCGCAGCGAAGATCGGGTCCACCCGCCGCGTTTGCGCTTGCCAAGGAGCAGTGCTCACGCGGCAACGCCAGCGAGCGGCATGATTCATCTATCAGCTTTATCGCGCAGACTGTGCACACACGCACGAAGAAATAAAAAGTCACAGTTTCACCGCAAGGGTGAAGCAATGAATGCGATAGCAAAATATTGTAATGTTATACGAAGTGAGGCTGGCAGCTAACTCTTTTTGGATCCGATCTCACGCAACTCTAGAAAACGCTTGTTTAAGAGAATTTTCTTCGAGTTGAGAGCGCAGCACGTAGAAGGGTACGCCGGCCCGGCCGCCGAGAAGGGGAGATGAGAAGGGGAGATAAAGCGCGCGCCCGCGCTCGTAAAATCGTCGCCCCCCCACCCCGCCCGCTGTCGGCCGCCGAGAAGGGGAGATAACGCGCGCGCCCCCGCTCGTAAAATCGAAGGTTGCTCGAGGGACCCCCCCCCCTCGCGTCTTTTCACGCTCACGAACGACGGGCGGGCCCGGTTATATATATACATTGTGACGAGACAAATCGACACAACACCCGTTCGCTGGACCGGCTGTTCTATTCTCCTCTGAGCCAGTCACAAGCCCAAAACCCACAACCCAGTTCTCCCTCTTCGACTTCGGTCATCACACTCGGCCACACTGCTTCGGTGCGCATCATTGAAAAAAAAAACACAGGAAATGCGGCTTATCAGTTCTTCCGAAGCTCTCTCTTCTTAAGACGAGACACGTGCACGGAAAAATTGTTTCTCTTGCGTTTGTCCACACTGGTTTCACATGCCGGATATCGTACACGCCACGTGTTCTTACCCAGCCTTTCAGTGATGACGAAGGGTCCTTCATACTTTGCGTAAAGCTTTTTCCCGGGCGACTGCGTGCATCGTTCGACCCATACTTCGTCCCCTACATTGTATTGTGGTGCTGGTCGGTGGCGGCGGTCATAGTACCGTTTCTGGGCCTTTTGCGCGTTTGCAGTTTTCTGGCGTGCCTTAGCCCGGATGACGCGGCAGGTGGTCTGTCTTGAAGCGGTACGTCCGACTTTTAAAGGGGTGCTTAAATTCTGAACGGCAGTCAGTTTCGGGATCTGCCCATAGACCACTTCATAGGGTGAAGTTCCAGTTGATACCTGGAACGCCGTGTTAATTGCATACGCAGCTGCTTGCAAGTGATCCTCCCACTCTGCTTCATTTGGTTTCTTGTTCTTACAGTATGGAATAAGTCGAGCTTGTAAAGTCTGGTTGTACCTCTCTGTCAAGCCATTCGCTTGGGGATGGTACGCTGAAGTGAAATGATGTTCGACACCAGCTCGGAGGTACGATTGGAGTTCCCGACTGCGGAAAGTAGTCGCTCTGTCTGAGATGATCTTCCTAGGTAGGCCGTGTTTCCATTCAAAGCGGTCCTGCAGAAATTTGATCACAAGGCCAGCAGCGAGAGAAGGCACCGCAGCAACTTCCACAAACTTGGACAAGTGGTCCACTGCGACTAGAATGTACCGGTTTCCTGCTGCTGTAGTTGGTAATGGGCCGACGTGATCAATCCCGATTGTGTCAAAAATCGTGTCAGGAGGCGGAATAGGTGTGAGCAGTCCAGGTTGGCATCCCGGGCGACGCTTATGCTTTTGGCACACCTCGCAGCTAGCGACGTAGGATCGAACGCTTCTCTCCATCCTCGGCCACCAGAAACGTTCCTGGATCTTCCGAAGGGTAGCGCAGCGGCCTACGTGTCCACCTTCCGGGGCATCATGGATGGCGTGCAGGATTTCAGAACGCATGGTGGATGGAATTACTAAGAGGTGGCGTTCTTCTTGGTCAGTGGTCCAATGGCGTCGATACAACGTTCTTCCACGAAGGACAAACTTTGAGTTACTGTGCGTGTCTTCGAGGGACGTTATTATTGCTGCCAGATCCACATCGTACCGTTGAGAGTTTGAAACGTCATGTTGCGAGAACCAAATCCAACCTTCTTTGTTTCGGGTGAGCTTTCCGCGCATGGGTTTCGTGACAGGGCATCAGCAAGCTGGTTTAGTGTCCCTGCTCGATGCTTCACGTCGTAGGTGTAGTCTTGCAGTCGGATTATCCAGCGAGCGAACTTGTGTTTAAGGTGTTGCTTGGCAAACATTCAAGTAATTGCAGCATTGTCTGTCACCACCGTGAACTTGCGGCCAAACAAGTAGTGCCGGAACTTCTCGTCTACGCTCCAGACAACATCCAGGCATTCCAACTCGTTGGAGTGGTAATGACGTTCCGTATCTGATAACTTGCGGCTGGCGTAAGCTACGACATGCTCAACTCCGTCTGGGTCGCGCTGAACGAGGACCGCTCCTAGACCAACCTGGCTTGCGTCAGTGTGTACTTCAGTGTCCCACTGATCCTGGAAGTGACTCAAAACGGGACACTGCGTCAGCCGTTGCTTGAGGGTTTGAAAGGCGGCATCTTGTGAAGGGCCCCACGCAAAAGTCGACGCTTTCTTAAGCATATTTGTGAGTGGAGCTGCCGTCGATGCGAACTTAGGAACAAACTTGCGCAGGTACGACGCGAGGCCTAAAAATGCCTGCAGCTGTTTCAAACCCGTTGGAGTAGGGAAGTTGGTTACCGCTGCTACTCGTTCAGGCAAAGGTTGAACACCGTCTGCAGAAATGGTGTGTCCCAAGTAAGAGATCGTGGGCGATAGAAATTGGCATTTTTCTCGATTCAATCGGAATCCAGCATCAAATAGCCTTTGGAGAACTTCATCCAAGTTTCGAAGGTGCTCTTCCTCTGTTGTTCCCACGACCAATATGTCGTCCAGGTACACGACACAAGCGTGGTCTTTCAACGGGCCGAGGACAACATTCATGGCGCGCTGAAATGTACTCGGCGCTGTTCTCAGCCCAAAAGGCATGCGATTGAACTCATAGAGGCCAGAAGGTGTCCGGAACGCTGTTTTGCACTTGTCTTCTTCGGCAACGTTAATCTGCCAATATCCCGCACGAAGATCAAGTGATGAAAAGAATCTCGAGTGCCGTACGGTGTCTATGGCGTCGTCGATGCGAGGAAGCGGATATGAATCGGGGATGGTGTGCTTGTTTAACTCCCGATAATCGACGCAAAACCTGAGGCTCCCATTCTTCTTCCGGACAAGGACAACTGGTGCGGCCCAGGGACTAGAAGATGGTCTAATTACGCCAGCGGCCAGCATTTCCTGCACTTGTTCGGCAATTACGGCCCGTTCGCGTTCAGCGTAACGTCGCAGTGGTATGAGATGGGTGCATGACCATCTGTGGGTATGGGATGTTCAAGTAAGGTAGTACCCGGTAGCTGCGACGTGCTTTCCGCAAAAATCGGTCTGTGCCGCTCGAGTACTGAGGAAAGTGTTGTAGTTCCGGTGGGCTCACCTCCAGTGACTGCAGTCGAACCCAAGACCAGTGGACGGAGAAAAACTCCGCCACTCTCGATGACGAGCTGTACGTCACCAGACAGGAGATAGTCAGCTCCCAGGACCAAGTCGGCAGGCAAGTGCTCGAAGACAGGAACAGCTGCAAGGAATTTGCTCCCGGCCTCGGTGTGAATCTGAATGTCTAGTGCACCGACAGGTAAGGCGCTGCCGCCGAGGCCGCGAAGGGGTGGCTCGGTCCAAGGCTGGAGGGTGGCGGGGGTGTGTCGTCGAAGCAACGCTGTGCGCTGTGCTCCAGTATCCACGAGAGCCGAAAGCTCCCCGATGCCGTCGATGCGGACGCGAACTGTCGGGAACGGCCGCGTTTGGTATTGGATGCCTTGATGCGGAGCTTGTGGGCAGCTCTCGTATCCATGTCCGCGGTGACTGCAACGACAGTAACCATGTCGCATGGTAGCGCGCTCCCTGCGCAGGGAGAGCAAGGACGCGCCGTCGAGCAGTGTCCTGCAATTCTGCCGCCCTTCGGATGAAAGTGCGGATGTCATCCTGTGCTGTATGCATAGACAGTATGGCCGCTAGCGTCGAGTCATATACGCCATCGACGACGTACTGTCTGGCTGCCGGAGAGGGCCAGGCTATGTCACAGGCTTGCAGGAGGCGTAATTTATCGTAGATGTACGCCGAAATGTCTTCTGTTGAGGCTTGCCGGCGTGACCGCATCTCCATAAATCGAGTGTCGTAAGCACCTGGAAGCGGTGCAAATATGGACGTCAGGGCGGCGCTCCATGTAGACCATGAGTGTACTTGTGTCCCTCAAAACGATGCCATGCTTGGGCAGCTCCTCTGAGACGCTCTTCCGCGACGGATTTCTTGGTGGACTCTGGCCAAGAATATCTCAGCGCAACAGAGTTGACGCTGCCGATCCAGGTGGCAGGGTCGTCCTTGTAACCATGAAACTCCGGAATTGCAGTCTCAGGAAGTAGCGTGAGTGCAGCACACCCTATGCCAGAAGTAGAGCATCTCGCCAAGCTGCTGAGCTGTTGTGCCAGCGTGGCAATGTCGGCGTCGCAGTACCGCCGTGGAGCCGCCGTGGAGGCTGGGACGCCGTCCTGGGACTCCTGGAGTACTTGTTCGTTGCGAAGGGCCACAGACGTAGGCGGGTTAACGCATTCCGATGACTCGGCGTTTCGCGACTGCGCCATTGTGACGAGACAAATAGACACAACACCCGTTCGCTGGGCCGGCTGTTCTATTCTCCTCTGAGCCAGTCACAAGCCCAAAACCCACAACCCAGTTCTCCCTCTTCGACTTCGGTCATCACAACATATACATATACGGCAAATGACGCCGACGCCGACGCGGACGCCGACGCCGACGCCGACGGCGAAAACCAGCCGCGAGTGTCCATATAATTGCTATAGCAATAAAAGTTATATCATCACGTGGCTGCGATGTCTCGCATTCAGTTTCACCGCGCTCAAGACGTACCACTCACAGCCGCGTTGCCGCAATGATGCGAGCGCCGCTGGTGACAACCTGTCCCTATATTTATCCGCAATATTTGATAGAAGCGAAACGAGCTGCACGAGAGTGCAGCGTGTGCATCCTTGTTGCCTTCGAGAGTGGAAATTTCCATGCTGCGGGTGGAACGAAAGAACATGCCCGAAAGTGGAAGAACGCCCACGAACACGCCTGTGGGAGGCGCAATGCTGAGTTGGCAAAAAGATAGCGCGACAATCACGCTGACGTCGCTGCACTGTTGAAATGGGGACTGAGTGGCGCCGCTGACGTGTTCGCACGCAGTGTTTCTTTGATTACCGCCGCAGATGCCCCATATGCGTTTCTGACGCCACGCTCGTTCATGTAGCCGTTTTAAATGCGAATGCATTTCATAGTCGGGCTATGTCAGGCATCCGGCGTCGTGCCGCGTTGGCGTTGTGCGGCGTTGGCGTTGTCCGCGGCAGGTGTTTTAGATGGAAGCATCTTATGGCCGAGCTTAATCCGGTGTGCGGCGTGACATCCCTTAGTGCGCATGCGCAAACCCTTTAAAATAATATAAATAAAAAACCTCCTTTCCCCCTCTCTCTCCTCTAGGCATCCCTCCCCGCGGCAACCACACCCTCACTGCGCATGCGCCTCCCCTCCTCTCTCCCCCTCCCTCCTCTAGGCATACCTGCCCGCGGCGTCCACACTCCCACTGCGCATGCGCGTCCACCCTCTCTCTCCTCTCCTACGCTTCCCCCTCTCTCCTCTAGGCATCCCCTGCCCGCGGCGTCCACACTCCCACTGCGCATGCGCGTACCCCCCTCTCTCTCCTATGTTCCAGTAGGAAACACCGCTCCATCACTGCGTGCTTTGCGCCTCCCCAGTTTTCTCTCCTGCGCAACGCTGCGATGAGCGCCAGCGTCAACACCGCTGCCAGTGTAAGCGTTAGCGCCCGCTGCTTCACATCTACACATGGTTCCCTTTAGCGGGAGATGGTGTAATTTTTCTCTCCGCTCTGAGTGGAGAGGAGGAGCGCGCTCTGACGCGTGAGGGCGCTCGCATCGCGGGAGCTCGGCGGAGCTATATATGAAAAAAATTTTTTTTTAAAAAAGAGAGTGAGTGGAGAGGAGAAGCGCGCTCTGACGCGTAAGGGCGCTCGCATCGCGGGAGCTCGGCGGAGCTATATGTGAAAAAAAAAGCAAATAAAGAAAAACCACAAAAAAAGCAAAAAAAAGGCGCTGAGCCGTGCTCCCGACCGGGCTGCAGAAATTATGCGCCTTTTCCTTCTTTGAACCACAACCACCATATATAAATGGTGTGAAGCGCGCGCGAAATGCATTCGCATTTCCTCACGATTCCCTTCGGGGGAGGTGGGGGCATTTTTTGTCAATGCTGCTATCACGCGCTCCGCTCTGTCTTTGTGCCATGACCGCCGCAGTACGAGCTCGGAGCAAACTCGTGTGGCCGAGACGCTCGGGCCATCCTGCATAGCACCCCTGAACGGCAAAGAGAACTGAGGTCTAGTGGTCATCGATGCTGACACGCGGAGTGCACATTCCAAGAACGCAAGGTGTACCGCCATTTTGTACCAGAATAACAGGCGATGAGGCGGGCATAAGGACCTTGCGGAGATGACCAGAAAGGTGAGCGCTCATGACTGATAATTGGGCGCCAGTGTCGATGTGAGCCGTAACAGGCACGCCATCTGCTTCTACGTCCAATAGGTTTCGTCGGGTAGCCAGAGTCAACAGAGGATTTTCGGGTCGGTAGGCCAATGCGGTTTCACCTCTGGGAGCTGCACTCGTTATTTTTCCGATGAAGGACGGTGAGAGTACGGCAAAGGTGACCGAGAACGTCGCTAGTTCTGCGGGGACGGCGAGTGGCCGTAATGTGGGGCCGAGGTTCGGGATTTAAGGTTCGGTGGGTCTTCGCGGGCGTGAAAAGGTGAGAATCAAGTGTCCTCTGCACGCTACGGAGCACGAGAAGATGATGGCCGAGGATAGCGACAATAGCGAGAAATGCGGGCTACCCCATGGCACTTGAAGAATATCAACCTGCCATCATGTGTGCACCGCTGGTTCGTATCACGGTATCTGGAATAGGTCGGTTGAACAGGACTGACCGCGGGACGACTTAGGGCACATATGGGCTGGATACCTGCACTCGCCAGTTCTTCACGCACGACGGCTGGGATTAATGACAATGTCGGGAGGGCCTCCTTGTAAGAACGAGCCTGTGGATATGCTGCAACGATCTCTCGCCGCACAAGAAGCAGGAAGTTTTCGGTGCTGGGCGGCGGCTGGAGCTGGGCGTCCTCGCACGACGACGTGGCGGCGGTGTGAGGGAGCCGGACAAATTGCTGCGTGACTCGACAGCTCTTCGCTGCTTCGAGGCATTGGCGCTCCCTGATGATGTCGTCAACGGTGGAGCAGTCCTTGTAGACTAGCAAATAAAAGGCGTCATCGGCGGTGCCTTTAAGTGTGGCTGACTGTCAGCTTCGGGCATTTCGTAGTCAACTTTCCGCCATGAGGCTAATACGAGGATGGTTTGGTGGGCTAGTTGGTAATGCATTATGACAGGCTAACAGTACACATAGACGGGGACGAAGGAAGAACACACAAGACAAGCGCTGAACTGCAACTGATGCTTTATTTTTGATAGAGAAAACTTATATGGGCCTAAAAAGCCAATGACAGCACTCTTAGGCCAAGCACCAACAAAAAATGAAGATTAAAAAAAACAACACTCATCATTTTTTGCCCACTGCCTAAGGCTTATCAACGTTCAAAAAAATCTAGCTCCTTTTTTTAAGAGGGACACAGACGGAGCGCTCACGCAATTTTCTTACGCTTGCGTTTACGCTTCTGCTTATCCTTTTCTTTTCTGATCACAGAGCACAGACCGAAAAGCGGTTCACAAACACTTCTGCAGTCCATCGACAAGTGGCTTGAAACGACTGTCTTCCTAACTAAATTCTTGTGCTTCCTCAGCCTCTCTTTTAGACACCTACCGGATTGTCTAATATACGTTTTCCCGCAGGTCAAGGGCAGCGAGTAGACAACATCTTCTTCACAGTCAAGAAACCACTCCCTGTGTTTTTTGGCGCATCCTTATTGGTTTTTGGCATTAATACGCGAACAAAGTTTGGACAGTTTGTTAACTGCGGAAAAGATTACGCCTACTCGAGCACGCATGCCTATCTTCTTCAGATTGTTCCCGATCTTTTGCATGTACGGCACTACCAGAAACTTTTACTTCTTTTTCTTTTTTCGGCTGGCCCTGCTGGTCACCAGTCTTCATCATTTTTTAGCAGGACACGAGCCGTCGAAATAAGCATTGAGCTTGGGTACCCAGCCAAACAAGGCGGGAAGTCTGAGCAAGGAAGCTACTCTCAGTTAAATGTAAACAGGACTTAAGTAGAGAATTTCTCAAACAATCCGCGATAACGCCCCTTTCAACAAGCTTGGCTTGACTTGAGGGGTACGGGATCAACGGTTTGCTGGCCCTTGGTTCACAACTTCTCTGTAGGACATATTTGCTGATTCTACGAAATGCATTATTGAAACATTCGCCAGCGCCACTCGCAGCCTAAGTGTCGAACGCTCCTTTTCAAGCGAAGCTTATGACTGGCATGTTCCGGTGGCGGTGTCGTTAGCAAAAAACATGGTGCCCGCAAGCGTACCGAAATGCGGCCCTTAAAGGTGCGCCGCTCACATGCATATCTGTGCTCGCCCTTTTCTAATACTTCATGCTCTCTCGACCGCGAGATAGCCTGCAATCAGCTGTTTCTGTTGTGGAAATCTGATCGTTTATCTAGGTGTCTTGTGGCTTCACGTCACCACCTTTCATTGTTGCGTCACGAAGGGGGCATCAGCTTCGCTGTTTCGACGGCATTCATGGACTGAATGTGGCTGCATTTTTTTTCCACAAATCCCAATTCCGCAACGAATCTCGAACTTTGAACGTTAATTACCAATGAAGCTGTGAACGTCATCAGCAAATGTCAAGATCCGGCTACATTCAATTTTTCAAGGAATTTAAAGAAGTTTCAGTGCGTTTATCCACAGAACAGAATAACGGGCTGCTGTAAATAGTATGAAATGTTGTGAATCAAGGAACCTTGTAGACTGGCAGACATATTATCACATAACGATGCGGCTACCATAGATATTCAATTTTATTTAGATCCATTCATTCCCTACGGAAGGAATACAACGAGTACATAACAATTTCGCCGGTCACGGAACTAATTCAGTTTATAAGATGTAATGAATACCACTTCATCACTTTCTCATGCGAAATTCGTAATCATATGAAGCATATACCATCGGCACTTTTACACTGCATGACTGAGGTGTCATGGATATATCCACATCTCAGAGAAGGAACATTGTTGTGATTCTGCAATACGTAGATGAAGCGGTAATGCGATATAGTTTGTTCTGGCGAGCAAGAACTGCAAAGAAAAATAGATTGTTTTTTCTATGCAATTATTGCTATTAATTCGGTGGTTTCAGTTTCTGGACTTCATCCATCAATATATTGTCACCTGGTCGTGATGCCGAAGAAGGCAGCAGTCAGCATGTCCAATATGAAACTCTTTATTTGGCCGAACTTGTGGCAGGGAAACAGAAAGTTAGACTACAGCAAAACACACTGTAAAATTATAGCGGCCAACAGATCGTCGCCTGTCGACAAACTGATCATCGCTGGGTCACGCCGTCTTTTATAAATCACGCATGGAAGTTTTAAGACCGGTGGTCGCGCAAGCTCTGGAATAAGCTTCACCTTTGGCGTCCTGCGCGCAATCTTAACAAAACGATCTAGTACAACCGTGAAGCTTCTCGAACACTGAGGCGTGATCTGCGCCGAGCATTGCTCACAGCCTTTGTGCATTAAACCGAGCACATCAAAATAACATGCCTGCCAATATTGAATTGAATTTAGTTTATTTGCAACAAGGTTTGGAGGATGACCAGGCAAAAGAGCTTCATTGAACAGCTTGCGGGGAACCTGTCTACCTCATGCGCTGGGCAGTTTCATAGCGGTCAAACAGAAGCGCGCTGTATACATAATGCATGAACGAACTAAAAGAGCGGGAAACCATGGTCAGAATTAATAAATAAGGTTATCGTGCAACATTTACCACAGTAGAAGTGAAAAAATTTAAAAAAAAAGCGTAGTGATCAAGACAGAAGAAAAGAAAACCAGATGAACTGACGGCAGCACAAGCAATCGCATAAATATGTCGCTTAGATTTTTTAATGGTATATATCCCATTGAAACTGCCTGGAATATTGTGATTATCTATACTATATCTACCATTGAGTCCTAGAGCCATTATAATAACTTTTCGCTGTTTTTCGCCGCCTTAGTGGGTATAGACGTCATTCCCACAACTAAACGTTCATTTTCATTGCAGGCAGGTACAATATACGTGATGGCAGTCGCGCTGCGTGGGACATTTACCAAAGATATGGACCAATCGTGGCCCAGCAGCTACCTGGACGGAGGGTCATTATTCGTCTGTTCAACGCAAACGACATTCGGACGCTCTACCAAGAGGAAGGAAAGACACCGAACCATGTCGGGTCGCTGCCTCTCAAACTCTACCATCAAAGCCGAAAGCCGCAGTTTTTCGCGAATGACGGGCTCCTGCACGCGTGAGCACTTTTTACGAGAATTTTACCGGACATTTTAGCAGATACATGAAGGTGGTACTTACCTGGCTTTTAGAACTCCTGTCCTCTGAAAACTCTGTGAGATTTGCGATGCGTAATAGTACGTAAAGCGGTAAAATAGCCTCACCAACAGCCATGAAATGTGCTTGTTTATACATTGTTTCTCTCATTATTTCCCAGCATAGAGCAAGCACAACATCTTTCAAATCATCGCCTTTGATCTAAGCACATTCTCCCCTGTTGTGGCAGTCGATGCACATTCCTAGCGTTTTCAGGTGCTGCATGACAGTGTTTTAGAAATTAGAACAAGTATCCATGAAACAAGCAGTCGTCGTGGCAGTTGCACTGCTGCCTCACTCTTTTCGTGCTGTGCACGTCCTCGTTACTACACCTGCTTCCGGTAAAAAAAAAACATTTCTGCAATGCTCAAATGCCATCTACTGAAAAAATAACACGTGTTACATTTTTCCTAACATTGCGTAATTCTTGGGTGATGCTTTTATTGTCACGAAGGTGTCCATGGGCTTACTTTGCCATTTGAAATAAGGAGCCAAATATGTAATGTCAATCAACCATACTGGTACTTCTTAGTTTAGGTGTGTGAAAGGTGAACACGCTCTGGAGTAAAGCCTTAGGAAGAAACAGCAAAACAGATGCTGGTCCACCAAACGGGACGAGGGAAATTGCGCCGTGCATTGACAATTTTATTTGGTGCTGTTTATCAGGTTCAGGCACAATGTTCAAAGGCGTGTCTGGATGTGCAGTTAAATGAGAATCTTGTGGCGCCAGTGAGTGGTAGGTATTTAGTTCCTTCAAGGACAAAGTCATGCAGAGCCAAGAGGTTATAAACAATGCATGATAAAAAAGGTGACATAAAATTAAAAATGCAAGCGTTATGTACCTCGGCTATACATAGATCTGACGTGATAAGTATTTAGTAGCAAATATAAAAAGTTAGTACAGAACATTTAGTACATTTTTGCTAGCCCTAGTATACAATGTTACGCATGTTATTACGAAAACAAGTGTTCTCTCGCACGCAAACTTCTTAGTTACGTTCCGGAAAGAAATTCAACGTCAAGCCATGTAATAGGACAAAGTTGCACAATAATAAAAATCGACCAGCTGGTTCATCCTATGAAAACGCGAAATGAAACGTCAGGCTTAAAGTGACATGCGTTAGTCATCAATAACAGCCTTGTGACGTCCTGATGACGTCTTACTGGATACTGCACGCTTCGTTAAGCTTAATGATAAAATATTTTAATCGAGGTAACCATGTGATCGACCATCAATTTTTAACACGAAAGTATTTGATGCCGGGGTACACCAACATTTCAGTGGCATATTCCCATCGCCGAAATGACGTCGAAAAAATGTACCCGTTCAAATGTCAAGGAAAAAAAATACCGCCATCGAACCGATGACCTTTCCGTCCGCAGCAACACATGCCGAGCGTGCTATCACGTCCATCCAAATAAAGAATGGCTCTACTACGCGCGCCTGCCTCACCTGGCTCTAATACCGCGTTCCTCGCTTACACTCGCCCCAAGGAAATCGCGGCAGATCTAAAGAGGCCACACGACGCGTTTAGTGTTTCCCTCTAGTCCGGCCGTGGTGATCAATAACGCTTTAACATGACGCGGGATGGCGACCTTAGCGCAAGTTCTGCGTCAGATATGCGACGCTCTTCTAGCTATCATGCCTCTTTCTCTGATTATGCTCCCGACGTTAAAGGGGTACTGACACTATATTTCGCTGCCGAGACAGCCTGCGGGTTCGATTCCCGTGAACATGTGTATATCATCTGCAAAATATCAACAGCGACTATAGCTTGGAATGTATTTTAAATTAATTTTGAAGTTTGCGTGAGCGATCGACTCCCTCGCGCTACTGACACCATCAGAGGTGACCCTTGGTGACCCCCCCTACTTTCCTCACGTGACCACGCTGCAACAAGTTATGACGTCATAGCCGCCATTTTTCTTTTGCCGCGTTTGTTCCAGCAGTCTATACTTCTCGGCGGCTGGTCGCGAGTCCGTGACCGCGGCGCACGCTTTGAAAGTTTTGTGTTTGGCGACACTGCTGTCCAGTTTCCTATTCGAAAGGACTTCTTTATGCGGACCGTGCGGAAGTGCGTTACAGTTCTGTGTGCTGACGTGATCGAGAGCTGCGCACGCTAGGCGATGATAGTTGCACCCGGCGGCTTGTCGTTTTTTGAGCTCTCTCAAACCGAAACTGAAACTGGTCGGTAATGAGGAGCCTATAATTAAACATCTGTCGCGCGCTGCAGCAAAAGAGGTGCCGTGTTATGACTAACAGGCCCCCAGCAACACATTGCAGCAAAAAAAAAAAACGCGAGGCCAAAGTTTTTATGTCAGTACCCATTTAACATCTACACCTACCACAATGGTTTGTTTAATCATTGATCATGGACGTAAGTCGTCGGGATACAGATGTACCACCCAGCGTCAACGTGGTTGCACACTCATTAAACGGTGCTATGGCTGCCAAACAATAATATACGTTGTGCAAATAGTCCAGAAATGGTCCGTTAGGTAAAATACTGGAGGTTTAGTGTATATGTGAATCCTAACACCTCTTTGTTGATTAACTCGAAGTGCTAGTACTTTACACAATATATTTTGCACACTACAAGTATGTTCATTCCAGTACTTTGTTAAATGAAGTACACAGTGTTTTTTTTTTTTTTTTTTTTTTTTTTTTTTTTTACAAAAGCGAACTTGCTGCCTAACCCCCCGCCCTTGTTTTTCTCCAGCAAGGGTGACGAGTGGCGGCGGATCAGATCTGTGACGCACAACAGCGTTTCTGCGCCAAATGCGGTGCAAGGATACGCCGATGGCGTCGCTCGCGTTGCCGACGACACCATTTCTCTTATATCTTCGGCGCGGGACGATAAGGGAGAAGTGGAAGACTGCCACGCCCTGATGAAAAGATGGTCTTTCGAATGTAAGTAGGCAAAGACAGGTTTCATTGAGAGCACAATATTGGTACGAACGTGTTTGCTCGTGGTCGAACGTCTAAGACAACATCGCTAAAAAGACATGGTCGTAGTTGAAAAGACAGGTGTTGACTTGCAACTCAAGCTGATTGCCATCACCGGTTCAAATATGTTCGTCACTATCGGTGGAATTGTTAAATCACGAACTGCTTTGAAAAATAAAAATAACAAAAGTAGGATAAAAGACATTAATAACCATCTTTAAGGAATATTGTACAATAGACGTTGGGTGGATTTGTGTGTGTGTTAAGATATATAAGAACGTCGGCACATCTCCGCGGAACCCCTTTAACTTCCTTGAAAAAATATGTTTTGCTGTCCGAGTTCCCAGGGCCACGAAATCAATCTGTTTCCCGAAAAAGGATTCTGCGTAAGTAAAAAAAAGAAAAAAAAAAGAGAATGGAAGTGTCCACTCAGCAGAACAGCTTCTTTGCGAATTGCAGGAAAATGACATTTTGATGAGCTTCTACAAAAGAACTTTTGCAGTTGTGAGTCTCAAAATTTTTATTCGCATACTACGAGTAATGCGCATTCACTGAATGCTGTTATCTTGCAGTTTTGTAGCACACGCTTATTTAAAAAAATACGCAGTTATGACACTATGCTCAATATTTAAAAATTATAATTTGAAATCCAATTAAAGAAAGAAAGGCCACCCGTTGATTATTTTTTAACGCCCCAGAATCAAGGCCAAGTGCGTGCTCTAGCTCAGTCCGTAAAAAAGGTGTTGCGCTGCTTTTGTGCGATCGGAGTTATATAGCCACTAAAGTGCCCTAATTGACGTTCACGCTCAACTACTTAAATGAGTGAGAATGTAGCTGCTGTTGCCATTGTCATAATTTTCAGGTTTTAAGCATCTTCTCGCGTGTTCATGAAGCTTCAAATGGATATAAAGAAAGACAAGTTGTTTTAATCGGCAAATTTATGTATACCAGCATTTGTACTCGTAGTAATGTTCCTTGAGATATCAATTATCGGAGAGATGCACACTGGAGTCGGATTTTCGCATGAAGCAGTTTCTTCAGCCCCAAAGGCACACATGACGCCAGACCAGCATTGAAGGAAGACTGGGTCCGTGGATAAAGCGTCTTGGAGTATCACAGCCACGATCTGAGCATTCTTGCGACTGGCGTTGGACGTCCGACAGGGACGTTTCCCTTTCAACGCCATCTTCAGAGAAGAAATTTCTGATGAGTAAATGACTAAGTCAAGCTCCTCAGCAGCATTTTTTCAAAGGAAGAAAATTTTCGACATACACAGAAGCATCTGTACAATATACGCCGATCTGTTTGAAGAGGCTGAAGAAGTTTCCAAAAGCGAGAGCAGTTTCCTGTGCCATAAAGCTCATGAACAAGGCATTATCCAAACCTTTAGAAGTTCTACTGATCGTTAATCTCTTTCTCGCGCTCGTCGAGATAGCGCCATACGCTCGCTTTCAGCTGTGCAGCTGAGCCACGAACCTCAGGGGCGTACGAGAAACGCATGCATCTGACATAGGCTTCTCCGCATATGATTGCCGGTCAGTCGACGACAGGAAAGACTGACGTGAAATCGGATGCGCTGCTGCGATTTCAACCTTTCTGAAGCGTACTCAGCTGCTTACTTTATTTATTTATTCATTCTTCTCTTTCGTTGTATTATTCAGCAGGCTGAAGCTGCAATAGCGTAGCCTGTACCGCGGTAATTTCTAGGCTGCAAATATGTTCTCTTGTAAAACTGTGTCAATGCCCGCTTCAACTAACACGCTGTGTCAATAGCCGCTTGAACTAACATGATACGCCTATGTCATCAGGACGAGCGGCACACTTGCCTGCTCATTGCAGAGTGTGCTGCTGCCAACCCGTTTCTTGTAACGTGATTTTCTTGTAACATGTCCTCTTGTGTTCACGAAACGAAAAGTTAAAACAAACAACAATTAAAAAAATGTGCAAGATATTTTAAGCTTGACGATACCCTGTGCTGCTCGTTGATTGACGATAGGGAGGTCAGTGTCTTCAGGTATGGCCATAATTCTTTTTATTTTATTAAAACTGAAGACCCCGGTGGAGTTAGATGTTGTATCATGTGACATTCTAAGCTCATTCAAGTCATGCCGGAAGGTTTTAAATTTTACCAAGGAAGTGGCATTAGGCAGTGCGATAAGGTTTTTTAGATTTGAAATTAAGCTTTCCTAACGACGGCCACGTTTGCTGGATGTATGCGCCGAGCACTAAACAACAGTTACTGTCGTTCGAGTCGTTACACTCAAAGTTAAGCATCGCATAGCGAACCTGTGCCTTAAAGGGGCCCTCCAACACTTCTGAAGCCCCTATTTTTATTGGTGTTTTGCGTAGAGTAATACCTGATGATAATTTTAGCATAAGTCTAAGCGCCGATACGAAATGATTTAGTATTTCAATCACGACATAAAATCACTTCATCGCTGCCGACCGCATCAGCACGTAGAGGTGCTCGCCAGAACTGTTGCGGGCGAAAATTACAGCGGATGGCTGCAGCATATGATTGGATAAATGTAACGTTAGAAGAGATCGTGGCGTGCCATCAGGACTGAGATTACTAGTGTGTTTCATTTTTGTTTTCTGTGCTTTTTCATTGAACCCCCAAATGGATGCGGCCGCAACAAAAAAAGCTTAGCATATCCACGGAGTGAACGATGATGAGTGGGCGAAGCTGCGGAGGTTCATCGGTAAACCGTGAATCTTCCGTGAATTCTGCCCAGTACATCATCACCGACGTGAGATCGGGCGCGTTTATACTAAAGGGTCGATGAGAGTCATGGCGACTTGCAGCTCACTTTAATTTTGCATGTACGCTGTGAATTTTTTTATTGTTTAATCACACACAGGAGGCATCTCACACAGGCACTACCTTGGAGGTCGAAATCCAGTGCCTATATATACGCGGTGGTCAGTGAACGGTTGTGCAGCGCGAGCGGTCGGTTTTTTCAATCAAGACGCTGCCGCGACGCTACCTGGGACGCTGCCTGCGTCGGCGCCGCGAGGCAAGATAAGGGAGGGGGGGGGACCGCAGAAGAGGAGAAAGAGGGGGGACGCGTAGGAGAGGAGAGGGCGATACATATCACGTACTGTCACAGCGCATTGTCTTATTATAACAGCGCCATCTATCATCTTTAATCATCAACGTATACGAAAAACCACTGACGCCATCTAGTATATCGTCACCCAACTGCAGTTTGCATGCTGGATGGATGGATTCTATGAGCGTCCCCTGTATAACGGGGCGGTGACATGTCTGCCACCAGGCTCGAAAAAAAACTTTCTTTTTATGTTGGCCTAATGCCTTATCTACATTGATTAAATGTATGTTATTATAGCAAAGAAAAATATAAATTCACGGTCCATCTCTCTGCCTCTTAAGACAGAATGACCTTATTTTTCCCCATTATTTATTTTTGTACTTTATCTCTACTTTTCTGCCACCAATACTCTAACCGTCTCTTACTTATTTCTATCGCGGACGTGTTCAGCTTTCATTGTTGTCCCTAAAACCCAAGGCTTCATGTAGACTCGTGCCCACACGTATACCTGGGTGGATATCGCCACGTTCAATCAGTACATGTTCCATCGTTTCCTTAGTTCCCCCACAGCATGTACATTGTTCTTCTTCGTTACAGAATCTCGCTTTATAGCTACGCGTTCTAAGGCAACCCGACCTTGCCTCAAACAGTAAAGCGCTTCCCCCTTGAATTGTCATAAAACCTTTCCCTCCTTATTTCGTTTTTTCCCTTTCGGTAGTCACTGAGAGCCGGCTTCTTTTCCATCGCTGTCATCCAATAAGTCCTCTCCGCCTCTTAGACTTTTCGCTTAATGCTCCTTCTTGCCATGTCGCCCGCACTGCTAGCCGTATATTTACTGGTGAGTCCCCTACACTCTAAGGCAAAATTACCCGAAAGAGGAGTAATGGAGTCCAATAGGCGCGCGCGATGAACGGATAGACCGCTGAGGAGTAACCTCAGAGGGATACGTGCCGTGTTCAAACCAGTTAGTCTCCAAAGGCACCAAAGGGTTGAACCGCGCGGGAGATACGTCACGTGTGCGAACCGTTGTCAAGGGAACTAACCGTCCTCCTCGCTCTTGCTCAGTCTTCTCACTTGTTTTCATGGAGGCGCGTTGGCGGTTGTGTCGCGCTCGGAGAGTTCGATGATTTAGGAACTACGCCGCGGTGCCTTGGATAAACACGTATGCCGCGTATGCGTGGATGAGCGTGCGGTGCTGCTTTTACGTTTCGCCGCAACCATGAAGTTTGGAACTGGTCTCGACACGCCGAGACGCCGCGCTGTATTTCTCCGGCCACGGTGCGCTGGCGTAGCAACGGCACTGCGTCGACACCGGCTGGGAATGGCGGCCGAGAAGACATAGGCCTATCGGATCCATGAATTCAATCCGACTCTGGGCAGAAGTTGGCGCTGGATTATTTCACTAGTAAGTAATCATACTTTATTTTTCCGTACCTGTCGTTTGCGCGAAGCGCATCGCGCTAGTTGGCAATGGGCTCGATCGTGTTGTGCATATCGCGCGCACGAAATGCACCGCGAAGGTCGGCTTTGGCGTCCGCTCGCCTGTGCCTTGTGACTGCCTGAAAATTGGCCGCCATTGCCGTCGGCCGCCTGGACGGTCTCGCCGCGGTGATGAGCTGCAGGCTCGCGATATTGGGCAGAGGCCTCGCCGCTGCGGTGCGACTCGTCCAAAACGCATTGCGGTTGCCGTCAACGAGCTCGGTTGTATGTCGCGCGCTTGAAGTGCACCGGCAACTGGCGGGTGCTCTAGCTAGCCGACTTTAGCTGTGCTTCGGAACTCTGTGGACAGTTTTCGCCATTACCGTTGGCTTCCCCGTCAATCGGTCGCAAGCAGCTCAGCGCCGTTCGTGGCGGCGGCCCCCGCGTTCGCTCGTTGTACTCTGCCGCTCGATCCAGGAACTTTGTAAAATTCGTCGACATTACCGTCGGCTTCCGCGGCGCTCGCTCGAAAGCAGCTCAGTGCCGTTCGTGGCGGCGGTTCCGCGTTCGCTCGCTCCTCTGTTCGAGGTTCGCTGGCGGCAGAAGCTGCGCGTTCGGCCCCGCGTTCGTTTGCTCGAGCTGTACACGACGCCGCTCGCAGAGAACTCGCCGACTCATTGGCAGCTCGGCGGTCGCGGCGCATGATGGCTGCGGCTGCCGCACTTGAGCTGTTGAGCTATGTGACTCGAAATGCGTTTTCGATTATGTATGACATCGCGGTGGAAATATTTGCATGTCATATTTTAGACGTGCGTATTTATTTCACCTTGCACGTATTTGCCATGTGCGTGTATCTTCCTCACTGTCACATGTGACTTAACTGTTTGCAATCTTTTTGTGCAGACGTTGTACACTACGTGCAGAAGGCTGCTTGCGCTTGTGCGTGCAATGCCAGTCATCTGTCGCTTCCGTTGGAGCAGCTTGACCAAGACGACTGTACGAGATATGACAACGCGGCTGGACCTGAATTTGACATCTGGCAGCGAATTCACTGAAAGAATGCAGAAACTTAATACGTATATAGAAAAATAAAACATTTCATTGTCTCACTTTTGTCTTTCGTTGTTGCATTGACTGCGAAAGCAGTGAAACCAGCATGACTAAATATTTTTTTCGCGTGTTTTTTTCTGCGCCATTTGTTGCTCACTGCGGAGAAAAACACGGGAGAAAAGTATTAAGCCTTGCAGAGAGTAACTGTGCAAAATCATCCCTGGGGATTAACGCATCATTTGAACTAAGGATAAAAAGTTCATCCCAGTGGAGCATTTGAGTGGACCAACCGTTCGTCCGGTGAGGTGCAACCGTGGGGACTAACGGTTGACCGGTAAGAGGTAAATGTGAGGACTAAATGTTAGTCCATTGAGGTGCAACTGTGGGGACTAACGGTTGCCCGCGAGGGTGTAAATGTGAGGACTAAATGTTAGTCCCTTGAGGGGACTAACTGTTAGACCCGTGCCGTTAGTCCTTAAAGGGACTAATGGTTGTGGCAGCCCCATTAGTCCCCAAGAGGACGAACGGCACACCCTTTTAACACCCTTTTGCCTTAGAGTGTCGTTCTTTTTATCCATTGCGTGTCAATGCTTTTCCTACACAAATACCTGAAAACCTTCTCTGCCCATCTACTCTCCTTCATTTTCCTCAGCCTCTCTTCAAATCTCATTTTGCTCTGGGCTTCCCTCACTTCAAAGCCTGTCCATCCCATGTCACCCTTTACAGCCTCATTTGTCGTCTTCCCGTGAGCGCCCAACGCGAGGCGTCCCACCGTCCTTTGATTTACATCCATTCCTGATTGCACCTTTGACTTCATGCACACCACTGAGTTCCGAAATGTAAGCTCGGGAACCATCACACCCTTCCACAGCCCTTGGAGCACCTCGTACCTATTGTATCCCCATAAAGCTCTGTGCTTCATAATTGCAGCATTCCTCTTTCCCTTTGCTACCGATGCTTTCTCTAGTACCTCCATATATCTACCCCCCCCCTCATTTACCCATACTCCGAGGTACTTGTACTCGCTTACCCTCGGTATTTCTTGGCCCTGTATTAAGACCGCATGGTCTTCGTGATCATTGCATACCATCAATCCACATTTTGTTGCACTAAATCCTAGTCCTAGAGCCTCGCATTCCCTTCCGAATATATCTGCCAGTCGCTGTATATCATCTTGACTGTCCGCAAATAAGACAATATCATCAGCATAAAAGAGACCTGGAAGCTTCTGCTCAACCATCGCGCCGGCCTGTCTGTGTGACAAATTAAATCCAATGTTGCTACCTTCTAGCGCTTTTTCCATCCTCACCATGTACAGCATGAATAACAGCGGGAACAAAGGACATCCCTGTCTCAGCCCCTTGCTAATTTCGACGCTGTCCTTGCTACTTATTCCTTCCCATTCTATACAAACTGTATTTTCTCGGTATATCTCCCTCAAAAGCTGTATACAGTCGTCACCTATGCCCACTTCCTTCAATATATCCCACAAAATTTCCTGATTAACGTTGTCATACGCCCCAGTGATGTCTAGATAAGCTACGTATAAGGGCCTGTTTTGTATTTTAGATATTTCTATACACTGGGTAAGAACAAACAGATTATCGTCTAACCGCCTGTCGATTTGAAATCCGTTCTGAAGTTCTCCCAAAATATTGTTTTGTTCTGCCCACGCTTCTATTTTTAATTTTACTGCCTGCATCGCCAACTTGTATAGCACCGATGTAATGGTTAGCGGTCTATACGAGCGAATGTTATCCTTTTCTCCCCCTGCCTTTATAGATTAAGTTCATTCTACTTTTTCGCCAACTGTTAGGTATTTCCCTCTCCTGTAAGCACTTTTCTACGGCTTTCAGCAGTGCTTCTTTAGTGCTATGTCCTAGTTCGTTAATGAGGCTGACGGGAACCCCATCTAAGCCCGGAGTAGTGCGCTTAGGAATTTTTCCTTCGGCCTTCTTCCAATTGAAGTTCTCTAGTACTACATCTTCGTCGGTTGCACTCCTTTCCATACTTTTACTCACAGGGGAATCCCCTGGGCGACCTTTTTAAACGAATCGGCTGTTACCTTTCGGATGTAACTTAGCGCTTCATACCCTTCCAATTGATATCCTCCTTCATCTACCCTATGTTGCTGCATTGTGACAGACTTCCTACCTAGCGCTTTTAGGTGGCTCCAAAATATCCTAGGCGCATCCTTCTTTTCGCGAATCTCTGTGATGATAGATGATAGATGCATCTCTATGGGACAGCGCCATCTATTGTATGCTAAGGGAGACGCTACTGGCTACTCAGGAAGCATCGACAACCGAGAACCGCCCAGGTGATGCCATAAGGAGCTTCGCCCCTAAAAAAAGATCACTACGACTACAAAGCACGAGAGAGACGCTGGCAGCCATTTCAAGGCTTCTCTCTCTTCCCTCTTCTTGCTTCTGTGCGTTTGCGAGCTGCCTCTTTCGCACTTGTGGTAGGCTCTTGGTTGTTGAAGGGGTGCAATGCACCCTTGTAGTTCGTCGGGCGGCTGACCGAACAACTCGCGAAGGGTCAACAGTAATTTCCTTCTCAGAATAAGAGGAGGGAGTGACATGGAATGTTGTAAAGAACAACAGAAAATACCTCGCTTCGAAACAGTAGCGCCCGCTCACGTTCTGACAAGTCAGGCGTCAGGCACCACGTTTGTTACTATGGTGACGACATCAACAACATGTTGGAAAGGATGAGCAACAATGCTGTGCGAGCTTCTCCTACGCAGGCGCTTCTAGCTCATTTCATTGGGGCAGTCCACCGACGTCACAGGGCGAGTGAAATGTGGTCAGGTGATCCCGCGAAAATCAAGTTGAGGGTAGAAACTTCTTTTCTTGTATGTTGAATTTTCTAAACCGAAGAACTTGGTACTGCGTGTCGTTATCACTGCCGTTCTTGCTGCATTAATCTGTCTGTACTTCAGTCTACACAACCCACGAGTCAAAAATGGGGGGTTGAAGAGCGTTGGAGGGCCCCTTTAACAACGTCCTCAATAAAGGATGTATCCCTTCAATGGAACAAAGCTTCAGTGAGAAAGTTAAGCTTCTAAATCCGGCTGGCTTTCCAGGCACCGCAATGAAGGCGGTAGCTGAGACGAAATTGAAGAAGAGATAAAAGAAAACTAATTGGCGTGTGACGCGTCCGTGAAAAGGACGACAGTAGGGGACTAGAAGTACTTATATACACAATATTTTCCACAATATCACACAATTTGCCACAGGACATGGCGTGCGAGTCGTGTTCTGGGTGCCATAAAAGCTGCTACGCCTTTGTGCAAGCATTGAAGACCGAAAATCAAAGAGCATTTGGACCACTTGCTATTCCACTAGATTCACCGAATGCAACGCAAATATCGTACATCGCAAACCACTTTCTTGCGCTGAAGTGCCTATAGGGCAGACGGGACACTGTGTCAATACCTGCTTTAACTAACATGACACGTCTGTGACATCAGGACGAGTTGCACACTTGCCTGCTCATTGGAGAGCTGTGCGGCTGCCAAGCCGTTCTTAATAAGCCCTAGATTATTGGTAGGCCAGCCACGACATGTGAGAAGGAAGTCATCGAGTCGTATTGAGTGCAAAAACAGCTTATTTACACACCGACATGATCGGTGTGTAAATGTGCCTTTCTTATCACGGAGAGAGGTGAGGTTTTTAGAGAAAGGCCGAGTCAAGGCAGTCAGCTGCCTGCAGCAGCTTTTAGCTCTGAGGACCATCCGTAATTTTCTAGTAAACTAAATGTTTGATTGATTGATTGATTGATTAATTGATTGATTGATTGATTCATTCATTCATTGATGTATCTATAAAATATCGCGCGCTGCGTTTTTATCTGTACAGTTTTTAAAGCCCATGGGCGTTTTGCTTGTGATCAGTTTATTTCCGGTACATCGCTCTCATTTCCACTGTATCATGTACGGCGCATGAGCGTCTTGGTTTCTCTTTCGAGTGGCTGTTGTTTCATGAAACTGTTGAGTGGTAGCGTATGTTTTCGTCAAATCTTATTCTGATATGTACGCAACCATCGAGGATTGGTTTGTCGGTTTTCTAAACAAACATGCTGACCCCTGCCAGGTGGCTTAGAGTGAGAACCACAAAAAGTAGTTTTCAGCACGCGCAGGAAAGGTATTGTACATACACAGTCCCTTTAAAGGGGCCTTGCGACACCTTTCCAAGAAACCATTGAATGCCTTCGCTAAAGGCACTTATTGCCGCACGAATCGACTACCGCAAAATTTTGAGAATCCGTTAAGTACGAGCGGAGTTGCGGAGATTTCTCGCATGGCGTAATTGCTTTCTTGAAACTAAACTTGGGGGGATGCCACGGGGCCAAGAAGATACGTCACGCGAACGTCTTGACTTTGAGCACTTTTTTTTTCTTTGAATGCACGGCATAACTTCAGCCTGATCGACAGCGCGCGACGACGGACGTGGCCGTCTCCCGTGGTGGGAGCAGCAACTACGCAGCGCATGTTGCCTAAATCAGCCGATTGCTGTGAATTGGGTTATATGGCATGGTCATTTGAGTATATGGCGTCATTTGTCGAGGGAAGAGGGAGCGACTTTTAGCGGACCTTGAGAATAAATCAAAAGTTGCAGACCGCATGCTTTGCTTTAATGTTTGGCTCCCGTGTTCTTGGGAGCCTCCACCGCCAATCAGCAGCGTTTTCTGACCATGCTGAAAAAGTGCTGCAGGGCTTCTTTACGTGTGAACAGAATCATTTACGGCAAAGACTTCGTTGGTTAAATGACTGGTTCAATCAACCCGGTTACAATGTGCACAATGTCGTCGACCCCGCTTAGAGTGCTGTGCTGCTCTCGCGTTACATGGAAACCGAAAAATAGAAAGGTCATTTATCGCGCCCGGGAGAGAGAGACAAATCAGTGCGCCACGAGTTCTGCTACAGGAAAATGTAATTGACTACATGGCGAGTTGGGGGCATGCAGCATAGTCACTGCCTCGTGCAGCGTGTTCGCATCGTTAATCGTGTATCTCATAGTGCATGCCATCCCTACTGGTTATTTGCTTACAATAAGAGTTCATTGAAAGTCACGTCTGTTCAAATAATCCGCGTACTAAAGTTGGCTTGTGTGCACATGTTTTTCTGTGCTCTCTCTACCATGATTTTGCGGTAAACTAAGTTATAGATCACACACCCGAAATGTCCCAAACCTACACCCTATCAATTTAAAATTCTGCTTCCCCTTGACAGGCACCACCTATTGTTTCTGTAGGGTTATAGGTTGCAACACTGAAATATCCGACGTGACCTTTTTTTCATCTGTTTATCCAACTGCAGCTACGGTTTTTCTGGCTGTGGACAAGAGACTTGGAGTTCTGGATCATCATTTCGATTCCCGCTCCACGGCAGGAAGCCTGTTCGTCAAAATCCAAGAAGCCTCCTGCATACTTGATGCGCTGTCTACAAATTTTCCTTATTACCTCTACATTTCAACACCCGCCTGGAGGCGCTTCGTCCGCAGAGGAGACGAAATACTAAGGTAGTAATTGACACGCGCATCTTGCCATACGCACCTGGGTTCAGATTAGCTTAATGATGGTTAATCTTGAGAGAGGTATTGCCACTTGCACATAAAAGATAGGCGCGATAACATGTTCGTAAGCTTAAGGATGTGGGTGCCACAGAAAGAACTCAATATTGACCAACAAATGAGATGGAATATTTGATCCATCCTCTTGTGTCCGTTATACATGGTGGTTATCTTACCAGGACCTCCGAACACAAGAATAATTTTAGATGTGAAGCATCTTATGGCGAAGCTTAATTCGGTGGTGGTGGTGGTGGTGGTGGTGGTGGTGTGCCGGCGTGACCACCCTTACTGCGCATGCGCAAACCCTTCCAAAAAAAATAAAAATAAAAACCTCCTCTCCCCCCTCTCTCTCCTCTAGCATCCCTCCCCGCGGCAACCACACCCTCACCGCGCATGCGCCTCCCCTCCTCTCTCCCCTCTTGCGCTCCCCCCCCCTCTCTCCTCTAGGCATCCCTGCCAGCGGCGTCCACACTCCCACTGCGCATGCGCGTCCCTCCTCTCTCTCCCTCTCCTACGCTCCCCCTCTCTTCTATAGGCATACCTGCCCGGGGCGTCCACACTCCCCACTGCGCATGCGCGTCCCCCCCTCTCTCCTCTCCTACGCTCCCCCCTCTCTCTCTCTCGCCTCGCGACGCCGACGCCGGTAGCGTCTGCTAGCGAGTTTCTTGGTTGAAAAGACCGACTGCTCGCGCTGCACAACCGTTCACTGGCCACCCCGTATATATGGGAATGGATCTTGACCTCCAAGGCGGTGACGGTGGGAGATTTCTCCTGTGCGTTGTTGAAAAATAAAAATTCGCAGCGTGCGCGTTAACTAAAAGCGGAGTGCGGGTCTATGTGTCCAGTCGGAGTATTCTGTCTGTCATTGCCCATTGGCAGCGATTGGCACGTTCCAGTAGGAAACACTGCTCCATCACTGCCTGATTTGCGCCTCCCCAGTTTTCACTCCTGCGCAACGCTGCGATGAGCGCCAGCGTCAACGCCGCCGCCAGTGTAAGCGTTAGCGCCCGCTGCTTCACATCTACACATGGTTCCCTTTAGCGGGAGATGGTGTAATTTTTTTTTCAAAATGAATCCAGCACCCTCGATTTGTTTCTTTATTTATTTTGACCCTGTCCTGCTGCGCAGTTTTTCTGAAGATTATCCCGTACCATTTCGCTCAAGTTTAAATGCTAGACAACCCTAGCTGTGACAACACTGAATGTGGAATTCATTAACACGCAAACTTATCGTTGCATAACTGACTATCCAAGCAGCTTGAGAAGGAAGTACACGCTGTATAGGCATACGAGCGTAGCTCTTCGTGCGCATTGCTATTTTCCGAGGTGTCCTTTTTCGTCAGGGGCTTTTGCACAGTGTCGAGAATGACAAATTTAATACCGCGGAATGCCTGGAGTGCGTCTAGGCGAGTAATTATCTGCTGTGACAGACACCGATAACGTTAATGTAATTCTACTTTTTATCTTGTTCTGCGCACTCCGAATAAAAGAATGTCATACGAATTGACACGGGGGACTTATTTTGCTCAGCCTGACAGTTCAAGAGTACAGCATACTGGCAAGATATTTTAAATTGCTAAGGTTGCTGCTTTGCAGTCCTGTGGTGTTATTAACACAAGAAGTAATTACAGAGTGAGTGATTTGTTTCAGGCAAACTTTCGACTTCTGTAACTCGATAATGCGCCATAATCTTTTTCTGGTAGGTACGATGTCATACTTGGAAAGGTATGGCGTTATGTGAGGCTCATATAAGATTCTTTTTATGACTGGTATTTCAAATTTAAGTAGCTTAGACATTAAGTCGCACTTGGGGAAATGTTTTTTAACTGAGCTTAAGGCCTACCAACTTATTTATTTATTAAAAAGCACCTTTACCCTTTAGAGGCACTGCGTAAGGGCGTAATTGAATAAAATGTTACAACGTGTACAATAATCAGAAAATAAAAGTCAAGGTGAATATGTATCCACTCGTGGGAACAAGAAAAGCATGTGGCACTAATATACGTATATGGGAATGTAAGTGAATAATACATTAGATGATATGCAACAAAACAAACCGAAAAGAAAAATACAAAATACATGCGGACCGCGACAGCTCATTATGATTTAAGATAAGGCACGCTAAACTAGAGAACGAACTCGACCTAACTTTATTGCAAAAGATTACAACTAGCGTGATGCGCGCCTTTTGATTACTAGTTGCATACTCTGATAAAAACGTTATTATTGCTGCAATAGGTTGCACAGTTAACAGCTGCTTGGTTTATGGTATTCATATAAGATTGATTAGGGCATAGATAGAATGCCGCTGCTAAAAAGCTGTTGCACACAGTTCATTGCACATAGTTCAAGAACTCGCATTTTTGAAGCACACGTTTCAACAACAAGTTCCCTAATCAGAAATGCAGGGGAACCCGAGGCCACAACTTGACTTGCTCACTCAGCGTTCAGGTAACGCATGGAATGGAAATGCCAAAGACGTTGATCGCTTTTCATTGACATTTATATTTTTGAATATGGGGTTAACATTCATTATTACCCCCCATATTCATGACTCCTGTAGGTTATATCGTAGTATTAGTTCGAGTATTCCCGTCAAAAATATTGCTTACGCGGAAATTCCTACTTTGGATGTAATGTATACACGTGGTATAAACAGTTATGTTTTACAGGTTCGCGGTCTGGTTCACACTCGTTCTTTTATTAGTGCATGTCGGGCGGTGAGGAGCAGATTTTAACGGTTTAAGTAGTCACAACAAACTTCCAGTAACACAGAATCACTTCAAGCAGAAAATTTGCGCAGAACTAAAGGATAGCCAAGTGATACTCTACCTAGCAAAGAATAATACTTATCTACTAGAATGTCAGTCTCTCATTAGAAACGCTTCCACAAGCAACAGAGTTGCGGCATGTTGGTAAGTACGGTGTCTTGCAGCTTATTCGAGCGAACGAAGCTTTATAGAATGAATGTGCACACTGCGGCATTGTGACAAACGTACTTTAACTAATGCTATTCAGAAGGGGAGCTTCGGCGAATAATTGAAGCATTTAGCCAATCCTAAAGTATTCCTCCAAACCCAATGTTTCAATGGAGAACTTGGAGAGCCTATTATTGCGATAGCAATCATATGGTCACACTCGGCTGGTTTTCGCCGTCGGCGTCATGTCCAGTATATGTATATGTATCTATATACTTATAAAAGCCACAAAGAAAATGTTTCCGACGCGTGGCATTGAACGAGGGACCTCACGCTCTGCAGCGCGCGGCGCTAACCGCTGAGCCACGAAAGCGCACGTCCTTCAACGCTCAAACTGCGAGCTATGTTTATACAACGTGTTTTCAGCGTGTTTTCAGCATTACCAGCGAGATGGCGCAAACGGCGCGCTCTGTGGGACTTTAGCTGCTTTAGCTCGGCTCCCCTCTCGTCACGACGCTCGTGCTCGCGTACTTTGCCCCGTGGGGGGTAGACGTCCGTGGGCGCGCTTATCGACGCTTTTTCAGTGGGGATCTTCGATTTTCAGACCTCTGGCAGCTATCTGGCAGCCAGAGCTAGCCAGAGGGTCAGCGAGCTGATTCCGGTCGGGACAGGAGACAGCGTCGTGGTCACGTGTGTGGGGAACCCGAGACAACCCGAAGCTGCCCGAAGATTGCAAAATCGAACGCTGGGACAAACGTAAACAAACGCTACCGTCGTGGCAGCAAACGAAACATTGCGCCGTTTGCGCGTTGATTTTTCCTGCATTGCCCGCTTGGAAATATGTGGCTAGGTTTGCCGAAGAGCTGAAATAATTCGCGGTACGACCTCGTACGCTCGCAAGATCACGCGAAACTCGCCCCGTCCGCGAACAAAACAGCCAGCTGGCGCACGGCGCCTCGAGAACGATGCAAGGTGAGCTGCCGCGCCGCTAACGGCTTAACAAGCTCACGTCTGCTTAGTACATGTAACAGTCACTGCACAACACGACGCGAAATCTCGCGAAAGTGACCGTGTCCCAACAAGAGCTCGAGGATATACCTGCTCAGCTATCGCGTACTACGTCGCACACACGCGTTGACCAACTTGCGTTTTTTCTTAACTTCAGAAATGCGGTGGTATCGGTACCACGAGTGCGCGTCATATCTAAACTAAACTTCTGCATGACGCGTTTTCGACTCGTTCTGGCAGATGTTGCCTGGGCCTCTTTTCCAGTCCTGAGTGGCACTTACAAAACCTCATGTAGCTCAGTTCATTTGAGCTGCTATGAGAACCGTGTCCAGGGCTACCATCCTCCCGAGCACAAGCGCTACATATTAGCAACCGCTTCTGGTGTTGCTAATGCCCATGTTGCTGCTAGCATCGTTACGCAACTGTAAACAATTGGTTATATAAAACATATGCGACTGTTGAACATATCCCTGTGCGTGCAACCTTTGTACATACCTTTAGCTTCATTTCGTAACGTTTCGCTCAATAAAAAAAATTACAACACAGTTACCGTCCCTCCGCATATGTGCTTCGCACAACATCGATTCCCAAGGTACGTGGGATCTGCCGAATTTTTTTCACGTCAACGCGTCGTAGCGTAACATAATATCAAACCACATATACTGGCCCGTAAATAGAAGTAAGCTCGCACGCCGTTCGCGACCAACGAGCATCACGCAAAAACAACTGTCGCGATCTCTGTTATTCAATTAGGGCATTCTATCACCATCGAAGACTGAATAATTAAGTTCTGAAGAGGTTCACTCACGCAAACATACGACGGAGCGAAATGCTACTTCGACCACAATCGTCTTCGCTAAGTGCACAGAAAGGAGGCACGGCACCACAAACGAATACTACTACGAAAAAGATAAACTCGAAAGTTGTCTCCATGCGTGCTTACGAACATGTACATAGCTTTTGAGACATGTGCACGACGCAGTTAGCAGGCAACAGTTCACCGCGTTCTTCACGGAAGGAAGCTTCACGGGAAACATAACAGAAGAGATAAACAGTAGCTTCAAATGTGCGCCGCCACTCGTAATCGCCCCATCTCGCACGGCGGAACACGCTTTAGAAGATAACTCCACGTAATGACAAGCGAAGGCGCAGTCCCCAAGCGCCCACATTGCCCACATTGCAATCCGTCGAGTCCTCACAAAGATGGCGGCAAGCGCGTATCGTCTCTTTTCGGCGTCTGCTAGCCCAAAACCACCCCAAAACCTTCCAGAGAGCTTCCACGACTGAATTGTCCTGGACACTTCTGGCGACCCTCGGGCTCCCCGCGGGTCACCAGAACCGTCCAACCCGAGAAAAACGAACACCAACCGGAAGTGCGCCGCGGGGGGGGACGGAGCAACCCGAGAAAATCGACCGCGCTCTGGCTGGCTCTGGCAGCCCGCGGGTAGCCAGAAGTGGAAAATCGAAGAGCCCTGAGTCTTCGGCTTTCGCCGGAACAATTGCGTTGTAGTTATTGAGCGTACGAAGGTCACTTCGCTCCCTGCAGTCCCCCCGTTTGCGAAAAGTGCACGCTTTTCAAACACAGCGAAGTAACAACTGTGACACATGTTAGTTCGCGCTCGTCTGTACTTGTGAATACGTTTCGTGCGTCGTTTTTGTTTGAGCAGCGCGTTAAGTGCCGAGCTGTAAACGTTGTTAGTTCGCTCTCGTCCTGTGCGTGTTGTTTTCGTGCGTCATGTGTGCGTGAGCAGCGCGCTGCACGTTTCGCCCTACTTGCCATTCGTCGCTTGACATTCCAATTTGTTGCTATTGAATTCATCGCTTCGCCTTGTGGCGAAACTGTGACTTTTTATTAGCGTACAATTAAACCATTTTCTTTACTATGATATTACTTCTGGTCATAGGTCGGCGAAAAATGTAGAGCTCACTGAGATGCACTAAGCAAATACATCTTGAACCTAAAGTTCACTCGGCCTCCCACTAATCAAAATTCTTCTAAACCGTACTTGCACAGAGTCACCAAGCGGTCCTACTCGGACTCACACGCACTCAAACTTTTAAGGCGAAAGCCTTTAGTGTCTCGCTCACGTCCGTCCGGAGTCCGTCCGTTTCCATCCGTACGTGCCCATCCATCCATCCGTCCGTCTCTGTCCGTCCGTCCGTGTCCGTCCATCCGTCCATCCGTGTCCGTCCATCCGTCCGTCCGTCCGTCCGTGTCCCCGTCTGCCCCTGGCATCTCAACGTCTCGCCCATCAGCCGCCGCTCTATCGTCGTCGCCAGCCAGCCCACGTCAACTCGACTAGTCAAACATCCTTGTTTTGGTCAGACTGAACTCGGGTTCTCCGCTCGGCCGCTCAGCTGCGTTAGAGATAGACTATCTAGTTTGGATCGTCGAACTTGCGTTTTGGTTGTAATTAGGAGTGGTTTACCGTGCGCAGTGAACTTTTTACTAAGTGTAATTTTGTGTACATATATAGTTTTCACTTTAATTCTCGATAAATGTTTCGTGTGTTGGTTTGTTAAACCAACTGTTTTTTCAATAATACTCTCAGTGGCTCAGCCATAGAGGGCCGTTACGAACCAAAAGAAAATTTTGCATCACAACACCCAAGGTGCACGTCTGCTTCTTCAAGACTTCTCGTAGAAGTTTCGTAGCTTTTAAGGCGAAAGCCTTTAATGTCTCATGCTCACGTCCGTCCGTCCATCCGTCCGTCCGTCCGACCGTCCGTCCGTCCGTCCGTCCGTCTGTCCGACCGTGTCAGTCCGTCCATACGTCCGTGTCCGTCCGTCCCTCCGTCCGTGTGTCCGTCCGCTCATGTGTCCCTCTGTCCGTTCGTCATTTCGTGTCCGTCCATCCATCCGTCCGACAAAAATAGCATGGCATAGTCAGTCGAATGGCCACAAGCTTTCGCCGAACACACTTTGGAATGTTCTCCGCTGTATTCACTCAGACTCACCAAATATGCTCACAAACGGACTCGTTGAAACTCTCACTCGCGGTTCAATTTGTGTTTCAGTGAGTTTAGATATGCATGTTTCCCAATTTACTTCTGTGGTTTCATTTTGTAGCGAAAGCTGTTATGCTATCACAACAGCCGATGGCGGTAGCGTAGTTGTCCTCTGTCGTCGCCGCCGCCTCCGGTATCCGCAACAGCTGTCGCGCCCAATGAGAACAAGAATGCAAGGTAAAGCAAGATTGGAACGCAGGCCCTCTGCGTGGCAGTCGAGCACTCAACCACGGAGCCACGCTTGAAACTGTTCGTAATAATACCATATGGGGGCGTCATATCGTGAGAGAAATCGCGTTAACAGATGTAATGTAGTGTGGTAGCGGAGCAAAATAACACGAATCGGCGCGCAATGCGAAGTGCGCAGCGAATGGGTGTTTTAAAACTTCCTACCGACTAGAAAGGTCTCGGCCATAATTCATGGTCATCAGTCACAGTATCAGCAAAGCGCACGCAATGCCTTAAAGATGTGTAGCGGGTACAAAGGTTCTCGCCAGAGTTATGAATATTATCAGAGTGGCTATTTGGCTAATTTACAAAATTATGGTGATTAGATGGCTGGCCTGCAACTGCACTTGCAGTATTCGACTCAAGATAGTTGAGTGCGGGCTGTAGAAAGGCCGCTTCCTCAACTTTCGCTTGGGCCATGCTTCGTTTTAAAACGGCCATAACACGTCCTTCGGGCTTGGTGAAAAAACACATGCAGCGGAAACAGATCCTGTAAATAGCTCAGCGAAATCCTGCAGTCCTGCGTCGTAAAAAAAGCCGGCAGATCCCACGCACTGTAGGAATCGATGTAATGCGAAGCAGCCAGGAAGGATCAAATCCTGCTTTACATAATTTGCATGTCATGTTTGACATGTTACGACCTGTCATTTATGTTCGTCATACAGTCACGTCGCGCAATACCAATTTTGGTGTATATCAAGCTAGCGAACTGGACGCAAGCGCACCGTGAACGTGGCATGTAAATGGCGTTATAGATGACGCCCATGCCAAGATTTTCATGTTACCACCTGCCACTTATGTTCGTTATACAGTCATGCCACTCAATACCAAATTTGGTGTAAATCAAGCTAACGAATCGGCCGCGAGCGCGCCATGAGCGTGGAATGCAAGTCATGTCGCTCATGACATGTCATGATTTCCATATTACCACTTGTCATTTATGTTCGTCATACAGTCACGCCACTCAATCCCAAATTTGGTGTATATCAAGCTAACGAAACGACCGCGAGCGCGCCATGAGCGTGCAATGCAAGTCATGTCGCACATGACAAGTCATGATTTTCATATTACCACTTGTCATTTATGTTCGTCATACACGCACGTCACTCAATCCCAAATTTGGTGTATATCAAGCTAACGAAACGGCCGCGAGCGCGCCATGAGCGTGGCATGTAAATCATACTTTTCATGACAAGTTATTCATGCTTTTCATGATATGACCAGCCATTTACCTTCGTCATAGAGTCATGTTATGCCATACCAAATTTGGTATAAATCCCATTAACGATACGGCCGGGAGAGCACAAAGTCGTAGGCGGCTAGATATAGAGATAGCTAGATAGCTAGATAGATACGCTCAAAGTCGCGGAAGTTCGCTAAGAAATGCTTCGCATTTAAAATGCAGCGGGAAGCTGCCGCTTTATCAGGCGTAGGCTTTCTCACGCAGAGTGAGCCTGCGCTCACTCTTTTCAGAGCTGCCGGCGCCTAAGCTGTTTGAGGCCGAAGAGCAGTTATCATGCCAAAGGCGAATAGCCGGCGTAAATGAAGAGCGGCGTTTGAATGCGCTTTGCGCCGCGGGGTGCTCCGTAGTCTGCTAAATTTCGGAGTGCTGGTGGTCGTGGTGGTTAGAGGAAGAAAGAGACGCCTAAATTCTGCAGCCCAATAGGGAGCATGGCGCAGCGTCTTGGGGAGGGGGAAAGTGGGAGAAAAGTGTATAGAGGTGAGAGTTAGAGGTGTAGAGGCCCGACGATCTTCAGCACGAACAGCAGCATGGCCGGCAGCAAGGGCACACTGGCGCTTATGATTCACAATGGGAAAGAGTGATCACGCTTCCTCACGTGCGCTTAAGGTTACGACGTGCGCTGACGTAAGTTCTTTCCCCCGTGTCATCCGTCCCTGTGTGGCTTCCAGTGCAATTGTTGGGACGCGGGAAGCGAGAAAGCATTTAAAGCGTTCGACAAATGCCTCTAGCCCCAGTCGTTTCTGATGGACTGAAGAAACCTTTTGCGGCAATAAACTCTGATGCTGAGTTTGTTAGATGACTACGTAAGAAAATTGCTCTGAACTTTTTTAATAGGCAAAATTTTGCTTTATTTGATACGAAAAGATCACGCTGCGCCTGCGTGACATTCGTGCACCCTGCATCTCGGCACTAGAGACTTTTACAAAATATTCCGCTAAGTTCTTCGTATTTTTTTTTTTTGCTGCAGTGAAATGCTGAATACCGGGGACTGGACTTTTTTAATAGGTAAATGTTTGCTTTATTTGATACGAAAAGATCACGCTGCGCCAGGGTCACTATCGTGCACAATGTGTCTAGGCACTAGAGACATTCACAAAATATTCCGCAAAATTCTTATTATTAGGTGCGAAGCATCTTAGAGCCGAGCTGAATCCGGTGGTGGTGTGCGTCCTGACCACCCTTACTGCGCATACGCCTACTCTCTCTCCCACTGTCCTTCTTTACGCAGGCGTTCGGTCGCCTTCTCTCCTTTCCTCCCCCCGCGCTGCAGCCTGTAAACCCACTCCCTCCTCTCCCTCCCACGTTTCATATAAGCGCGTGCGCTCGGTCGAGGAAGGCTTGCTTGAATCGTGCGGTCGCTCGGCCGGTTCCCGGACGCTGAAGTTGTCTCGGAAGCCTCGCTACCCTCGCCGCAGACTCGCGTTGTCTCTCTGTAGCGGAAGCGGTAGCTCGACGCCGACGCTTGGCTTCGACGGCCGAGTGAACGTAAGCGGAAACATGTGTACACTCCCAATGCTGCTTCGCATCCCCTCGTGGTTCCCTTTAGTGGGAGATGGTGCAATTGTTTTTTGCGGCAATGAAATGCGCAATACCGGAGACGGGACTTTGTTAATCGGTAAATGTTTGCTTTATTTGATACAAAAAGAGCACGCTGTGCCTGCGTGACATTCGTGCGACTGCGTCTGGGTACCAGAGACATTGAAAAAATATTCCGCTAAGTTCTTATTATTATTATTTCTTTTTGCGGCAAGTGAATGTTCAATACCTGTGACCGGACTTTTTTAATACGTAAAAGTTTGTTTTATTTGACACGACAAAAGCACGCTGAGCCTGCGTGACATTCGTCCACCCTGCGTCCAGGTACTAGAGACATTCACAAAATATTCCGCTATGTTCTTCTTCTTATTTTTTTTTTTGCTGCAATGAAGTGTTCAATACCGCAGAGCAATAGCGACTAGCGAGTCCAATTTTTCAGGTTGCTGTTGCCACTCATTACGGAAGCAGCGGAAGGGACTGTTCAAGATCAGGGCAAGGAAAACACGACACTCATCGCCTCTCTTCAGCGGGATGGAAAGTTGAGCTTCAAAGAAATCTTCACATTCATATTTGACTTCATTGTTGCGGGCTTTGACACGGTGAGTTTTAGAAGTTTGTACAGAACCAATCCAGTCATTTATCAGAATTTCAATATGCCCTTACAGAGATGCTCTCAGTTATTTATCATCGGATGTAGTGTGCCTAAATATAGCTTCTGCAAGTGGCATTAACGATGATTGCGGATCGCCTAAGCATCGCAGAGATCTGTTATCAGAATTAGAAGACGCTATTGACATGAACTACGAGATACAACGCGATAAAATGCGAAAATTGTTACATTTTTCTGAAGTTCAAACGATGATCACGAACAAATGATTAATTAATGGTTTTATGCATGCATATTGCGTCAGTCCATATTTCAAAGTAATGAGATGCATTTCGTGTGTGCATCAACCACCTCATATTCGCACTCTTGACAGAAAGCATGAAGGACGCTAGAACTTCGTAATCAAGAGCAGAACGCGCCAGCATAATCGGGCCCTGTGCGCATCGCCTTCTCAATTGCTAGCCTCCCTTAGGTTCTCGGTGCATGCCTCAACCATGCTGTAAGGAAACTAACGAATGTGCGTGGAACATCTGCAGTTTCAAACTTTCCTAGAACGGCTACTGCAAGTACTATCGTGAGCAATATGAGCTCGAACACGCGAGCGCGTGCCACATAGCCTCAAAACCGAGATAGCGTGATACGTGGATGGCGCTGCCGAAACCGTAGGGGAAAGGAGGGGCGCTCTTCCGCCGACTGTTGGCACTCCCGCTTCACTACCATTGCTGTGAAACGGCTGCTGATTGCGTGCCATGGACCGCTAGAAACGATAACGCAAAAAAAAGAAAAAAACTGCACGGAAAACACGACAAATCAAACAGGTATATCAAACTGCCCAGCCAACACCGCCTAGATATAACACAAGCATGGCCTGTGCATCACGCAGGCTACGTCACAGCTGATATCTCAGTAGCTACATAGCCTATTGGTCACTGGGAGTGGCTGTGTGCGTTGATGTGTACTAATATCCCCGCTGTACCAGCCACTGACACGCGATAAGCTGCCGATTTGCAGCAACGATATCGAGGCGGGAGTGTCAGCAGCTAGCGGAAGCGCGGCGCCCTTTCCACTTTGTTTCCGACAGCGGTCACTGCGAATCAGCCGACGTAGGGTTCGAGGCTATTCGCCACGCGTTCGCCTGTTCGAGCTCATATTGCTTACGACAGTACAGTTGTTAAGTGCCCACTACGCCATAATTCTTCCTTTTGGCGAATCAGCGAAGGGTCCACAATGCGTCCGTTACGCAACAGCTGAACCTATACGCAGCCGCTGCTTTTGCAGCTCATGATGATCGAATATGTCTGAGAGCTTCGTAACGGGCGGGTCTTTAAAACACCCACTCGCTGCAATTCCCATGTTTTGACACCTGGTGTCATTCTGCGCTTCGCCACGCAGTATTACATGTGTTAATGGAACTCCTTCCTCTACATGACATTCACATACAGTGAAACGTCAGTGATACGAATCTCATGGGACCACCAAAAATATTCGTATCATCCGAAATTTGTATCACTCGAAAGAATAGAAAATTAGCATGCGACAAAAGAAAGCTGTCGTACATTTTCATAAATTGTTTTTCAGGACCGCAGCAACGTCAGGAAGAACTGTGAATGATTCTTAGTTAAGTTTTTAGATGTCAGCAATCATACCAGCACTCGTAAATATACGGCCCGTACGAGCGTGTTCAATTAATGAACCAGGTGCGTTGTGACCCGCCGCAGCAGTAGCCCCTTCCAAATTTTAATATGCCTTTTTCGCATGACACTGTAGTACTCCGGCGAAAGTAACGCAAGAAGCGCTTTGACGCGATAGGTCAAGTCCACACTATTTCATAACCACGGTTCTATGTTATGATTTTGTTATCACGGAGGTGTTGGGGATGTTTTTTGGGAGATTTATGGCCGCGTCCGCACAAGTTCGACCTCAACAGTTGCGTGTTGACGTTGTGAGACCTAACGCCTTCGTCAAGACCGTCCTCACCTTCTTTCGGTCCTCGTCCACCTCTCATAGGATGTCTGATGCGCGAGGCAGGCACGTGCAAACACAGTACAATGACAGCAGCCCAGGTCGACACGTTAGAAAAAAAAAGCATGGTGTCAATGCACTCTATAATCTAAACGGGAAGGCACACGGAGGCACATTACAGCCTCAAAGATTCGCGCACAAAATCTCGGAGGCTGTGACGCATCTCTGAAGGTTTATTCTGACCGTAAGTTACACCGTGATTCTGACGATCTGGCGGTACGGTGCGCATGCCCGCGCTTGCGTTCCCGCGCTCGCATGTGCTTGGCGCGACTTCTGCGACAGCGCGGACAGCCCCTCTTCGTACCTGGGCGGTAGCGTACGTTCGTATCAAACGTCGC
>JALIZH010017841.1:0-34442 GCA_030522465.1 Rhipicephalus appendiculatus
ATCCCACCCTGACTTTTGTCATAACAGAGCCTGCGTTTCGCGAGGACGCAATGGTGACACGATTATCGCAAAGAAAAAGAAAAAAGAAAACAACTTCGGCGATGACGACATCTCGCGGACGTCGCAGATTTCAGCGACAAGCGATACCTGGGCGGTAAAAGGAGGGCCCGGGGTCTGATATGTTATGACGGCTCGGTGCACTTAGAATGATTGTAATGAACGCCTGCTCTTCTTTCCTGCTTCACCCCCCAATCCCAACGGCGGGCTGTTTTTCCTCCGGCTTCTCCGACATACGGGCTTTACCCTATTTCCGCGTCATAAATCTTTCCTCCTAGGTAGTCTCGCCCTGGGGAATATAAAACGGGATGAGAGCACCAGCGTATGTAAACGGAGGCGCCACGCTTGATCGGCTCCACATCGCTGGGGATGAACCACGGCGGCCGAAGCGAGGCAGCTCCTTGCGTTACTCGGGGGATGAGCTTCACGGCCGAGATTTTATGGTCCTAGATTTATCATTCAAAGTTATTCCTATTTGGCGCCCGCTACACTTTAGTTCATCGACCTTTAACACATTTGCCTTCCGTGGTATGAACCTGTGGGCGCCCCCATATTGCCTAGAGGGCAGTGCCGTCTCTGGTCTGGCAACGGACTGGCCTGTGCGTAGCTTTGCGTTTGTATGGAAGGTATGTGTGCGCTTGCAGTTGCAGTAGCTTTTGCTCGTCCTGGCGCGCAGAATTTCGTATCAGTTGATGCAGTTTAGGTAGGAAAGCAGTATGTGAGACGCCCTGAAAAGGTTTGATACATTGATGGTCAATGATGTTAATATAGGCCGGCACGAACGTGTCGCGAATAGTCGATGTCATATATAATCGGCACTGTGTGTTGGAAAACACAGTAAATATTTGTACTCGTTCTAGCAAGGCAAGCAAGTGCTGGCAATCTTTGAGGGAATGAATTTTTTTTCCTTGGACTGTAATCTTTTTGTCGAGTTTAATTTTTTTTTTCATTCATGGTTTGTTTAAGGTGCCGCACCGACTACCGCTCGTGCATGCGCTCGTGCTTGAGCGCGCAGTCTCAATGTTGTGGCGCGGACGGCATTTGATAGTAGCTCACAAACAGTTGTCTGTCTTGTTTCTCAACTTTTAATGGGACACTAAAGGGCACAACGATTTTTCGCGTATTAGTTAAGTACAATTTCACAATCCCGAAAACACCACTCTTGCCGCGACACCTCGCTTGGTAACTGAGAAACCACGCGAAAAGAAAATGCGGTTGGAGACGCCACCTTGAGATTCCCGCACCAAACACCGTGACGTCATAGATTTCTGAAGGCGGCTACTGAGTCCTACGTAGCTTCTAATCGACAAAAATGAGGTGCATTGTCATCTGTGTGTGGCCATAGACCTAGCATACGAAGTTTCAGAAAATTCCATCGAGCCAATGTCGCGACAATACGAAAAATACATTTGGAATTTATGACGTCACGCCCGCAGATAACGGCGCCAAGTTTAAAAATAAAACCTTCAACCTTGATTTTCTCCGCTAATAATGAACTTATGGTAGTGAAACATATGGCATTAGCGTTCTCAGAGTGCCCTTTGTCAATCTGAACCAAGTCATTGTTTCGCTTTAGTGTCCCTTTAAGTGAGCGCTTATTACTCGCCCGTTGATTTTCCACCGGTGTGGGACGAAATTAGAGCTGCTTACGGGAGGTGCCGGTACATAAGAACGATGCTAACATCGACATGCTGGCACGCTTATTTTTTCGTTGTTTTTTTTTTTCGTTTGAGAGTCGTGATATTTGATTGGATTTCAGCGGCGATAAGGTGAAGGTGGTTAGAGAACTTCTGCTAGTGAGGCATGACGCGTGCCCGTGCTCGAGCATATGATTTGAATCGGAGGTGATTAGTGGATTATTCTTTTCTTATTAACTTCGTCCACCAGGTGTACTGTTTTGGGAAATTCTTTCTGTCGTTCGCAAAGCAAAACAGCAAAATTTGCAGTTCAGTAAACACTACACAAGCGTACCATCGTGGTTTTTGTTTTGCGCTTAAAAGAGAATGTTATCATACATTGCTGCGCCACACGTCCGACACGGTTCGTGACCACAGAAAAACTTGTCTTCCTGCGCTAAATGTTCTACATACGAAGTGACAGAACTGCTTCTTTTTTTTTTTTTTTTACTATTCGGCTTTTCATATCGCACATCGTATACAATGCAATGTCTTACGGAAGCTGTAACCTCTCGACAAGGATCTTGGCACGTTCTTTTCCGGTAGTGTTCATTCAATGTTCGCGAATTATAAGGCCCGATGCGCAGCACAAATTAAATGTATGATGCTGGTTACCCCTCTGCAACGTGAAGAATTTCTCCTCCGTGATAATACCGCTACATCAACTGCAGCGATCAACGTGTTGAGCCGAGCTATAGGCCAAATACATCATGATATAATGTAATGATAAAACGAAGCGAAAACAACACAGGTGGCTACTCGAGTGGCGCTTAGATGTCTTGTACTTTACCAGACAGGGTCGTACTTGACCGCTCATGTTTGTTCGGAAATTTGCCCATATCTGATTGTCATTCGACTGCGTGGAACACTAGGAATTCCGCGTATACTGCGGCACTTGCCGATTTAGAACCTGTAACGTAACACAAACGATCCACCTTGAAGAGTCCGCAACCGCAAACACTCCGCGTTTGGGGATGCACGTCGCATGCTTATTCAGACAGCGGTTTCCTTTTTTTCTGTAGTTGTTAGAGCAACCAAAAAGCGCACAGCGGTTCCCCGCTGACGTTTCGCTAGTTGCCATAGCAGTAAAATAGAAAAAAAAACGTAGGGCGACCTCAGAACACGCAAAAATTATTCGACAATAAGACTCGCACACACCAGCCCACACACTCCGTGCTGTCACGCACAAGCCAGAAAGGAGGAAGCGCTGGTTGCCGGGCCATTCCTCCTCACCCGATGGAAAGGTCTATACCACAGAATTTTCCTTTACTATACTAGCTACAAAAGTGCCCTTTATTTCGTATGTGCCCAGCGAATTCTGCATCCCACCTTTGCGTCACACGTAAATATGAATGTTGCTTTTCTTCTGTCTTTCTGAGGCGAGAATCCAAATACGCCGAGAATCAGTTTCCAGCTAATTCGTAATGTTTATATGTTAAGAAAAAATCGATATCCTGTCTTTAAGAAAAACAAAAAAAAAAAACATGGCTGATTCCTCCGTCGTTGGAATCGGTGTAACAAGAAAGTGAAACCTGTCTTCACAGACGTTGTTCTTACTGTGTAGTGATATATGAGAGTTTGTCCAATGTCTATTGGTGTTTGGCAGCTTTTGACGTTTTACCGCTTGACATCGATGTTCTCCCGTTGACGCCTAGTGGCACATCTCAATCGCTACGATTAACACCGAAGATCATGATTTAACCGCTGTTGTAGCTGAAGTTGTTAACATATATGCCTGGACACAGCGCATCGTGAATCCCGCGCAAATAGGACATCAACAAGCACATAATAAACGCTGGTACTCGATACGTACTCCTTCAAAGCGTCGTCAATTAAGGAGAGAAACGGCGTGATGTGCGCTCCCGAGCAATTATGTAAGCTAATACTCGTGACACACGGGCAAAAGTGAAGTACTTTGAAGTAAACCCCTTTTGTCGCCAAGAGGGAGCATTTGCACAAAGGAGTTGCCCCGATGACACACGGCACCGGACTACTGCTTTAGGTGGTTCCCCAGAAGAACGCTGCAGAAAAAATGGCGCTGTCTGTGGAAGCAGAAAGATTGGAAATATTTAAAAAAAACATGCGCATGTACATCACATTCAGAGATAACGGAGCATAAAAACGTTTTTTTTTTATTGTGTGACGACTTATAATGCGCATACTCGTAATATTCTTTTTTCTTTTACCGCTTTTAGCAGCAACTTAAATTCGTCTGGACAACTATGAACAATCGGAGTTGCGCTTCTCGCCAAGTGTTTTTGTGGGACGCGAACCGTGTATGGCAGGGACGCCTGTGAGCGTCTCTTGCCGCGAACGCACAGGTACCGTGGAATCCCGCGTTCCTCGACATGCGAGGCGTCGGTGAGGCTCTCGGCAATCGCTTGGTACACCCCACCTTTCTGCTTATGCCCTCGCAGGGCGTCCAAGTGGTCCTCCGAAAGCTGTATCAGCGCCCATGGATGTTGCCTTTTCGGTGCACTGGACGCGCAATCTTTTCTGGGGAGTTGTTTGACGGCACCGATTGAGCCGACTCTATTGTTCCTGCGTCACCGACATCGGCAACTGCCACTGCCAACACTAACATAGCGGCGCTGGGGACGTGATGCGGGCGTTTGAGAGTATAGGTAGAGTATAAACCTTCACCTCTCGACAGTTCGCATTACCGCTGAAAATGAAAGTATTTTCACAGTGCATAAAAATACTCACAGGGCACCGCAGTGTTGCGACACGTTTTCTTCTATTGATAAATTATGCGCACTGCATGCGAGAGTACTCCCTTCCTGCCCGAAAAGTAGATGCGGGATATGCTTTTCCGAAAAGGATCTTTGCCGGAAAGGAGTTACTCCTTTGCCGTGTGTCACTGCGCCCGAACGCCTTTCCGGAAGATTTCCCCTAGTCTAAAGGACTTTATGGTGCCCGTGTGTCAGGGGTCATGCATGCATTACCATACCGCACTTCCAGCCCCACGGAAGGCCGTGAGGTTCGTAGCTGGAGCCGCGAATGCGCGCTGGCGCTTCACTCCCCACTGGCCGCTGTATCGCTACACCAAGGCACGACATTCTCCCGTCGCTATCGTTGCCTTTCTGCAGTGCTTATTGCAGCAGTTTTATTGGTCGGTGCTATCGCACTCGAGACAGTCTGCCGTGGAGAAACACCATCGGTGCATATGGAAGCTGCACTACTCGGACAACGAGCCGTGAGACGCTAACACGAAGCAAAATGCAAATAGCGCTCACTGCGTCTAAGGTGACTCCGCGATGCTAGCGCGGCCCGCGTTTCTTTGCGGTTATCGAGATGGTTGACATTGCGCGCGTACAGGAAACCTGCCGGCGCTGAATCTTGAAGGCCATGCTTTAACTGCGTCGTCGCGAAATGGCGCTAGTAAGAGTCATGCCGCACTACTTCACTACACCGATTACAGACGGCGGCACCACCCCGGTCCGCCTATCACCGTCGACAGAGAGCACAGTACGAGAGAGAAGGTGTGAGAGATATATGGAGCGTTCGTAACGTGTCTTACATCTGCCTCAGTGGCTTAGGCCTAATTGGTAAAACGCCGGGCACTTACCCTCGCGGACCGAGAGGTCGTATGCTCGAATAAAACACTGTCATGTTAAAAATGCAGATTAAATATTGCATTGGAGGAAAAAGAGCCAGGGCTGCGCGGAATGCGCAGCTCAGTCACAGCTAAGGCTCGTAGAGCGGCTTTTCTATAGCCTTTTTAACACACTCTTGGGAAAACTACTACAGCGGTCACTTCCATGGCACCCACTACGCCATAATCATAACTTTTATGCACTAGGGAAGCACCCACAACGCTAGTATTGGTTCTTCGGAGAAGCGTGGTACACGCTACAGACCTGTAAGAATTATGCGCACTTTGTTTATGCTGTGGCTGATGACGATGAACAATTATGGCTGAGCCATTTGTAAAGGGTTGAAAGAATTCAACGACCCACTCGTTACGTGATTCGCATTGTGTGACGCTTGGTTGTTATTTTACTCTTCCAAAGCGCTCTATTACACATGTTAACGAGATTCCTTCCCTGACATGAAGCCTGCACAGGTTCTGTTTACTGAGGATTTCCAAGCACTGGCGTGCCTCTGTGGTAGAATACTGGGTTTCCGCACGGAAGGTCCGTGTTAGAATCCCATTTTGTCCAGGATATTTCTGATTTATTTTGTTGTTTTTTTTTTCCTTTTATTTCCCGCTAGAGAGGTAACGGACACCGACGGCGGATATCTACGGTGCCATAAACGGCCGTTGTTCTTATCTCATGACAGCTTTCGCTACAAAATGTCGTTGACGTCATTTGTCAGAGAGCTTCAATTACCAGCATGAACGATCGCATCAATCAGTTTTTTTAACTCTTTTATCGAAGCTGCTGTGATGTACAGCCACGTGGGCGTTCCCCTCGCACCTCTCCAGCTCGTCCATGGTGAAGCAAACGCGAGCATATATTGCAAGCGAATGCAGTGATGCCTAGTGTTCAGTGTATTGGCAAATTTAAGAAACAGATAATGCATGTAAAAATTCTAAAGCAACGATGTTTTATGAGAGAGTCCATGGAAAATTCACTAACCACATTCCCGTGACAGAAACAACTTCGGAAAAATGGCAGATCGGTACGTTAGGAAGAAATTCTGGAGCAAATTTGCCGAATCGCCTCACTGGAGGAAGAAATGTACGACTGCACGGGCACGGCGCACTGAATTGCCGGGCGTGCTGATCCCTACACGACAAATGGGAACATGTTACATAGCGTGAGGGTTGTTGCACGCGACATCATTAGTAAAGCCGCAATATTTCTTCTGTCGTCCTCATAAACTTGGGACGTGCTGCTGATACACCGATATTCCTTTTGCTGTCAATAAAAAGCCGTTACAAAAGACAACCAGCCCTTCCGGTGCACAAGAGGTCACCGAGCAAAGCATTGCCGAGTGAAGGTCGTCTGTAGTGAAAATGCAGCTTCAGAATAGATACACCAACGTATAGAGCCTCTAGTCGTCCCTGTTATCTGCCACGATATTGTGCTTCCTGCGGTTGATAACACATTTATGCAAGCAGTCAGAGTTCCTGGTGAGCTGCTGGCAAACGATAATCTTCAGATAAGCATGCCCATAACATTTGAATTGGTCTGCTACTAATTATCTGCGGGAAGTAATGAGTGATGAGGCTGCATAGCGACATCACTATGTCGCTATGCAGCCTCATCTCTCTAGAATACACGGTGGCGGGTATTTTATTCCCATACTCTTATTATTGTTACTAATATATTAATAATTATTCTATTTTTACTGTTACTGATATTTCTTGATACGTAACGAGCATGCACCACTCTGGAAGAAGGGACATCCTGGAAACTAACGCAGAGAAAACACATCTTCTCTCTTCTCGATTAATAGGTTGAAAGGCAAAATAGAAGTTGAAGGAACTGACATAGCAGAAAAAAAAAAATGGACTCCCACCCCTCCCCCGCGAGTGTCATTGTCCGGCGAAGCTGTATCATACACCACGCTTGATGACCTTTTATTATTACTTTAGAGTATGAAATTGATAATTGCTTTATGGTAGCTGTGCTAGACCGTGATAGGTTCCGCGATCATCTTCTGCTAGACGAACTTGCTACTTTCGTCGAGTGTTGTATTTACGCTCTTCTTCTGGTGCCTTTATTTACGTGGTCTACCCATGGTGTCCTTAGAATGAACTGAATGTAGACGGGTCTCCCTTTGATATATAAAAGTAGGAAACACACGCACGGAGAAGGAAGGACCGTTTGACGTCATTCGAAGCGAGAGAGAGAGAATAAGGGTAGAAGAAAGGCAGGGAGGTTAACCTGGGCTGAGCCCGGTAGGGTATACCCTGCACGGGGGGGAGGGGGGGAGAGGGAAGAAAAGTTACTGAGTAGGAGAGAAAAGTTTGACTTCACAAACGACGAATCAGTCCGGTGTCCTTGAGAAACCGCAACAGCGCTTTCGTTGCCTTGTGGAGCTGTGATGGGCATCCCCATGGTCCTAATACCTTCTCGACTGTGAAAAAAGCTTCCGTCCAGTCGATGTAGCGCAGTGCGGAGGTGAAGCCTCTCGTTTGCGTATGTCGGGCAGCAACACAAAATGTGTTCAATAGTCTCATCGACGGCACAGTCTTTGCACTCGGCGTTGTTGGCCATCTCAATCTTAAATGAGTAGGCGTTGGTGAAAGCTACGCCCAGACGCAGACGGCACAACACTGTACTTTCCTCCCGGGAAAGCCCAGGGAGTAGCCGCAGTCGTAGAGATGGGTCGAGAGAGTACAGTCGATGATTTGTGAACTGTGATGATTGCCACTTCTGGATTGTTATGTTCTGGGCCAGCTTACTCAAGTAGCGAGCCGCGTCAATCCTGGATAATGGTGTAGAAACAAGGTTTGTTTCTACGTGTGCTTTTCTGGCAGCTTCATCGGCGAGGTCGTTGCCGGAGATACCGCAATGACTTGGTATCCACTGGAACACAACGTTGTGTCCTTTCTCGGTCGCATTGTGCAGCGTTTCTCTTATTTCCCACACAAGTTGTTCGTACGATCCGCGACGAAGTGCCGACGAAAGACATTGTAGAGCCGCCTTTGAATCGCAGAATACTGCCCACCGATTAGCTGGTTGTTGCTTGATGTAATCGACGGCACCTCGCAGGGCAACAATCTCCGAGCCAGTCGATGTGCTCACGTGAGAAAGTTTGTAGGTGAGATTGATGTGTCGTGATGGGATGACGGTGGCGCCGGTGGAGCTGGTCTGGGTGGTAGAGCCATCCGTGTACACGTGTATTCCGTCAGCATAAAAAGTGTGCAGACAGTCCAGAGCAGCTTGCTTCAAGGCCAAGACAGAAAGGTTTTTCTTGTTTCTTATTCCTGGGACGGAAAGGCGCACTTCGGGTTGACGTAAGCACCACAAGGCGGATGGTGAACGCGCCGAGGGTGTGAAGCCCGATGGTAGCAGAACCTCATTCGAAGCGCTTGTGTGAAGTGCAAAGCAGCTGCTACCTATTCTTTACCATGCAGGTGTAGAAGGGTGTTCTCCTTCTTTAGAGGAACCTTATCATCCAACGTGCGCTTTTGATGCGTGTTCTGTGGTTTTCTTTTATTGAAACGAATACTGAGCTCTAAGCTCAGCATTCGTTTCAATAAAGTATGCGATGCTCAGTATGTGATGGCACTGCACGGCATGCAACACCAGGTAGTAGGTAGGTACTAAACTTTATTAAAATCCTGAAGAAATCATCCCCCAGTTTTCATTGAGGGAGGACCGCGGGCCGCTCCCACGTCGGGACGGGAAGACCAAGCCTCACCGCCGCGTCGTGGGCCTTCTGGACTGCTCGAGCATGGGCCAATTCGTTGGCGTTGACAAGCCCCCCCCACTTTCGACCCTACGTGGGCCGGGAACCAGGTGGTGGTGTGATGATCAAGAACTTTTCCTTCGAGTATCTTGGCGACTTCCCTACAGACAGCGCCAGAGGCGAATGCCTTGGCTGCCGACCTCGAGTCTGTGTAGACTTCCGTTTTGCTCGGATCTAAGAGGGCTAATGCTATGGCTAGCTGTTAGTCAAAATTTTAAAAGCCCTCTTCTACGGCGCGCCTCATAATAATATCGTGGTTTTGTGAAGTGAAACCCCAGATATTATCATTAATAAACTGCAATACTATCGCCATTCAATCATCACTTAGAACGGCATTAATTATGAATAAAGGAATGACATCTGGCTGCGAAGATACTCTCGTAGCCATCTTACAGCTGCTGGAAGTCAACCTTGTATCAGCATTAGACCTATCATCCTGACAATCAACTTAGCAGAAAAAAAAAACAAGATCGCTTTTGCTTTGGAGTAGCCTTGGACGAACAGCTGAGGAACGGTGTAACTTTTGTATAATTTATTTACTGACAGTGACGAAGTCGTAGGTGACAGAGATGTGTGGACAGTTTTCTCGTTTACTCGATATTGAAAAGCTTACGCATCACAAAACTCACACGGTCCCTTATGCAATCACCTAAGGCGACTAGAAGGTGAAACCTATCTTCTTGTCTTTTTGCTGAGTCGATGTACTGATTCACTTCACGCTCACCTTCAAAACCGTTCTGCCCCTAACCTGGATTTGCACTGCCTCCAAGATCACAGGCGTTAAAACTTTCTGCCCCTCATCTTGATAATTTTCTGCTCAATCTATGTACTGATTCCCGTCACGCACACCTCCGGCAGTTTTCAGCACTTAGCGTGGTTTTCATCTGCCTCCAAGATCGGAGGCATTGCAAACTTTCTGCACCTCACCTTGTTTTGCACTGCCTACGTGATCAGCCCATGGTTGCCCTAGCGACGACGTCATTCGATGACCACGTTTGATCAAGCGACCATGTCAATCGATGATTTATTTCTTCAGGTGAATCCCGTAGTGTGACGTCGCAAAATTTGGTTATCTGTGACATCATGATGAAGTCTTCACGTCATGATATTTTCGCATCACTCATGCTGACATCGCCGACGGCGATGGTCAATTTTCGTGTTTCATTACGCATCTAAAGTTTTGATCTTAAACAACAAATTCACGGCAGATCCACGAGGTGAATGATGATGAGATTGGGCGAAGCTCCTGGAAGTAATCATCGGTTAAACCGTGAAATTTCTTCCGTTAATTCGCCCGATAAAAATTACGTGAAACGATTGATTAAATGTTTTATCAAACTTTTATTGCTGGTTTCCGTTGTCCTTTCATTATGACCGCTTTGTGGTCGGTGAAATGTAAGCTAAGTGGTTCTTGCACTGGTTGCAGCGGCATCCTTATCCATACGAGCACACACCGACGGCAACGAGCATCGTCAACTACAAACCTGTATCGCGATATGGTTTTGATTATAAAAACCATTGCTTTAGAAAACACCTGGCGTCTTTCGTTAAGCAGCTGGCGTCTTTTCGTTTTGCTTTATAAACATCTGGCGTCTTTTTCGTTTGGCTTTTTAGAAAACATCTGGCGTCTTTCGTTGGTTTATTTCATCAATCAACGGCGTTTTGAACAAAATTTTTATTGTTTAATCACGCACAGGAGAAATGCCAATGGCTGCTAATCGGGAATGAGAGACAGAAGAATTCGGCTTTTAGTTAACGCGCACGCTGCGAATTTTTTATTGTTCAACAACGCACAGGAGAAATCTCCCACCGGCACCACCTTGGAGGTCAAAGCGTAAGACTGGTTACGCACTACGACTACGACTACGACGAGGGACGAACGGGTACCGCTTTAAGGAGCTTCGCCCCTAAAAAAAACGACTAAACTCGGAGATTGAGGACAAGTGTATGATGATTTATGCCCTGAGAAATTTGGGTGAGGTCTGTATTAGGTACGGAGACGTGAAGCCAAGTCAATTCTCTAGGAGCTGCAACAGCGTCCTCAGTCTAAAAAGCACCAAATGTGGCGCAAGCTTTTTTCAGAAGGTTCCAGAGAAATCTCTGTTTTATTTAAGGATTTTTGCGCCGATAACTAACAGCAAGGCCACTTTCCAGAAGAAACGCGAAACCATATATAAAGATCATGATTGTTATTGGGACGCGCCGTTCCATTGACGTGTCAATCACTACAAATAGCTACAGCATGCGTCTGTGGAATAAGGCTACTGCGGGGGAACAAAGGCAAGAGAAACTGTCACGTCTTTTATATTTTAAAATGTTACGTCTTTTATATTTTATACTTTCAGTGGGATAACACACAAACCGAATGTGTGCGTGTTTTCTTTTTTAATCTTTTACCGCGACTCGCAGCGAGACGCGAAAATAATCTTCATCCGTTCGCATGCGTTAGTATTTTCTCGCGCATAGCGCATAGTGCAAACGCCATCCGCGTTCCAGTGCTTAAATTGACGGACCCTTTGTAAATTTCGAAAGTGTATTCCGTGAACGCCTGTGCCCATTGAGATGGCGTCGGCCAGAATGATTGCAAACGCTAGGCACAGCGACGCTACGCAAGCAAAGCGCGAGCGCTGTAGAGTCCGACGCGACATGCATCCCTTGCGCATCCCGGCGGCCACCCGGGCTCCGTGCCAGAGCTCGGACAGATAGACGGACGGACAGACGGACGGACGGAGAGACGGACGGACGGACAGACGGACGTACGGAGAGACGGACGGACGGACAGACAGACGGACGGACGGACAGACGGGCGGACGGACGGACGGACGGACAGACAGAAGGACGCATGGACGGACGGACAGATGGACGGACGGACGGACAGAAGGGACGCACGGACGGATGGACAGACGGAGGGACGGACGGACAGACGGACGGACGGACGGACGGACGAATGGACGGACGGACGGACGGACGGACGGACGGACAGACAGACAGGAGGACGCACGAACGGGCGGACAGACGGACGGGCGGACGGACGGACGGACAGACGGTCAGACGGACGGGCGGACGGACGGACGGACAGACGGACGGATGAACGGACACCGGACGGACGTGAGCATGAGACATTGAAGGCTTTCGCCTTAAAAAAGAAGCAAAATTGAAGGACCTTTTGCACATTTCAAAGTGTGTTCGGCGAAAACTCGTGGCTATTCGACTGACTATGCCATGTCTTTTAGATGTAAAGCATCTTATGGCGAAGCTTAATCCGGTGGTGGTGGTGTGCGGCGTGACCACCCTTACTGAGCATGCGCAAACCCTTTCAAAAAAGAAATAAAACTACAAAACCTCCTCTCCCCCTCTCTCTCTCTCCTCTAGGCATCCCCTCACCGCGGCAACCACCCTCACTGCGCATGCGCTTCCCTCCTCTCTCCCCTCCAACGCTCCCCCCCTCTCTTCTAGGCATTCCTGCCCGCGGCGTCCACACTCCCACTGCGCATGCGCGTCCCCCCCTCTCCCTCCTCTCCTACGCTGCCCCCCCCCTCTCTCCTCTAGGCATCCCTGCCCGCGGTGTCCACACTCCCACTGCGCATGCGCGTCCCCCCCCCTCTCTCTCCTCTTCTATGCTCCCCCCTCTCGCCTCACGACGCCGACGCAGGCAGCGTCTGCTAACGAGTTTCTTGGTTGAAAAAACCGACTGCTCGCGCTGCACAACCGTTCACTAGCCACCCCGTATATATTGCCACGCGCTATTCTTATTTTCACTTTTGTTGTAGCTTCCGGTTTTTTTTAGCGCCCACAAAGACCGTCAGCAAAGCTCAGCTCAAACCGCGCCTTATTGTTCCAGAACCTTCGCGATTATTGTAGATCGTTTTGTTAAGATTGCGCGCAAGACGCGACCACTCGAGATTATTCCAGAGCTTGCGCGATGACCAGTGATAAGGCTAGAATGTTCGACGCGTGATGCATAAAAGCCGGCGCGCTCCAACGATGTTCAGTTTTGCGACGGCCTACGCTCTGTTCGCCGCTATCAGTGCAGTGTGTATTCCTGTAATCTGACTTTCTGTTTACTGGCCACAAGTTCGGCCTAATAAACAGTTTCATTTTGGACCTACCGACTTCTGCCTTCGTCGATGAGAAGAGCCATTGTGCGAGAAGAGCTGCGAAAGCTCGAACCTTCTCCGCAACCTGTAATGACGTCGATTGCAGACGTTGTACGAGAGGAAATTCAGCACTCACTGAGTGTTCCCCAGCCAGCCGACGAAACCTGCAGAACACGACGCGAAGCAGACGAAGCCCTGCCGGCGAAACGTCGCGGACCGACGAAGACGTGACGACGCGCAACAACGAGGCAGCGCAACATATCGACGCAGCCGTGACCCGACGCCGCGACCCAACCGAAACGCACGACGACGAACCAGCGACCTCGACGTAATATTCGACGGCCACAACGTCACCGCTCTCGTCGACACTGGAGCCGACTATTCCGTCGTCAGTGGGCCTTTCGCGACGAAGCTGAAGAAAGTGAAGACCTGCTTGGCAAGGCCCTGAAATCCGGACCGCTGGCGGTCATCTAATAACGCCGGCCGGTGTTTGCACAGCAAGAGTCACCATCAATAACCGGACTTATCCCGCCAGTTTTCTAATCCTACAACACTGCTCCAGGGGATGTGATACTCGGGATGGACTTCCTAAGTCAACATGGCGCCGTGATCGACCTCAGGTCTGAGTCAATAACCCTAACCTCAGAAAACGCACTGCCGCCCCACACGACGCCAGTGACCCATGCTTAAAATTGATAGATGAGCACGTCACCGTTCCGCCTTTCTCCAGCGTCATCATTTCGGTCGGCAGCGAAGAACCGATAGACTTGGAAGGCGTCATCGAGGGCGACCAGCACCTGCTTCTTAACCGTCAGATTTGCGTCGCAAGAGGCATCGCCGAGCTGCATGATGGCAAAGCTAATGTAATGCTTACAAATTTCAGCCACGAATACAGGCACCTCAACATTGTTACGACGGTCGCCTTCATGAATGAATTCGTAGACGCCAGCAACGCTTTCACCCTCAGCGACGCCACGGAACCTGCTTCGACGAATCGAGGTCCCCAACTAGTTTTCGACGTGAATCCGAGCCTTCCGAAGAACAAGCAATGCCAGCTCGAAGCACTGCTCCTGCAATTCAGGGACTGCTTTTCGTCGTCGTCAAGGATCCGACAGGCCAGACTCCACTCGCTAAACATCGCATCATAACAGAAGAAAGCGCCCGCCCAATCCGCCAAAGCCCATATCGAGTTTCGACACGTGAACGTGAAGCCGTTAAGAAACAGGTCGACGAAATGCTACGCGACGACATCATTCAGCCGTCCAAGAGTCCATGGGCGTCACCCGTGGTCTTAGTGAAGAAGAAGGACGGAACCCTACGCTTCTGCGTCGATTATCGTCGCCTGAACAAAATCACGAAGAAGGACGTGTATCCTCTCCCCACGCATAGACGACGCCCTGGATCGACTCCACAACGCGATGTACTTTTCGTCGATGGACCTCAAGACCGGGTATTGGCAAATCGAAGTCGACGAGAGAGACCGAGAGAAGACTGCCTTTATCACACCAGACGGCCTCTTCGAGTTCAAGGTCATGCCCTTCGGTCTTTGCTCGGCACCTGCGACGTTCCAACGTGTTATGGACACTGTACTCGCCGGCTTGAAGTGGGCACACCTGCCTTGTGTATTCTTGGACGACGTCGTTGTGCTCTCTTCGAACTTCGACGAACATCTCCGGCGCCTTGAAGCTGTACTTCAAGCAATCAAAGGCCTCCGGACTCACCCCTGAAGCCAGAAAGTGCCGCTTCGTAAACGAGGAACTTCTGTTCTTGGGTCACGTCATCAGCAAGTCTGGAGTTCGCCCCGACCCACGGAAAACTGCTGCCTGCCTTCCCGCCGCCCACCGACAGGAAAGCCGTACGCCGATTTCTCTGCTTTGTGCGCCTATTATAGACGCTTCTTCAAGGAATTTTCACGCATCGCCGAGCCACTAACTCAGCTCACGAAAAATGACGTGGAATTCAAGTGGGAAACGGCGCAAGTCGAAGCATTTCAAGAATTGAAACGCCGCCTGCAGACGCCTCCAATACTTGCGCATTTCGACGAACATGCCGACACGGAAATCCACACCGACGCAAGCAGCGTAAGACTAGGGCGCCGTTCTTGTCCAGAGAAATGCCGGCGTGGAAAGGGTTATCAGTTATGCTAACCGGTCGCTATCCAAGGCAGAAGCCAACTATTCCACAACAGAAAAGGAGTGCCTTGCCATCATCTGGGCAACGTCAAAGTTTCGCCCCTACCTCTACGGCAGGCCCTTCAAAGTTGTGAGCGACCACCACGCATTGTGTTGGCTAGCTAACCTGAAGGACCCTTCAGGTCGTCTCGCAAGATGGAGTCTGAGACTTCAAGAATTCGACGTTACCGTCGTTTACAAGTCCGGACGAAAACACTTTTGACGCCGACTGCTTGTCTCGCGCCCCCCGTCGACCCGCCGCCGCAGGATGACCAGGAGGATGACTTCTTCTTGGGAACCATAAGTGCCGACGACTTCGCCGAATGACAGCGAGCCGACCCGGAACTCAGGGGGCCTTGTGGACTACCTCGAAGGCAAGACCGCCATTGTTCGAAAGGCATTCAAGCGAGGACTCGCGTCGTTTTTCTTGCGAAACGGCATTCACCTAAAGAAGAATTTCTCGCCACTTCGAGCCAACGACCTTCTCCTAGTGCCCTCAGCCTTGCGACCAGAAGTCCTGCAGGCTCTACACGACGACCCGACGGCTGGACACCTCGGACTTTCCCTGCACGCTCGCCAGAGTACAGGAAAAGTACTACTGGCCGCGCCTGTGCCGCCGACGTCGCTGCTACGTAAGGACGTCGTGCAGAGACTGTCAGCGTCGGAAGACACCGCCCACAAGACCAGCCGGCTTCCTTCAGCCGATCGAGCCTTCTCGACGACCGTTCCAGCAGATCGGGATGGACCTCCTGGGGCCGTTCCCAACGTCAACTTGCGGAAATAAATGGATCGTCGTTGCTACCGACTACCTCACCCGCTACGCCGAAACAAAGGCCCCTGCCAAAGGCAGTGCCGCCGAGGTAGCCAAGTTCTTCGTTGAGAACATCGTCCTTCGACACGGCGCCCGAGAGGTTCTCATCACCGACAGAGGTACGGCCTTTACGGCTGACCTAACTCAGGCGATCTTGGGATACAGCCACACAAGCCACCGCCGGACCAGCGCGTACCACCCACAGACCAACGGCCTGACCGAGCGTCTTAATAAGACCATTGCCGACATGCTGGCCATGTACGTCGATGTCGAACACAAGACGTGGGACGCCATTCTCCCGTACGTGACCTTCGCGTACAACACGGCCATACAAGAAACGACGCAGATGGCGCCATACATGTTGGTATACGGACGGAGCCCGGCAACGACGCTCGACGCCATGTTGCCAAACGTCACCGACGAAGCAAACATCGACGTCACCGCCTACCTACAGCGCGCCGAAGAAACCCGACAACTAGCCCGCCTCCGCATCAAGAATCAACATACGATCGATAGCCGCCGCTACAATCTTCGACGACGCTTCGTGGAATACTAGCCCGGCGATCGTGTTTGGGTGTGGACGCCGATACGGCGACGCGGACTAAGTGAAAAACTTCTGCGACGGTACTTCGGACCGTACAAGGTGCTTCGACGTCTCGGTGCTCTGGACTACGAAGTCGTCCCGGACGGCATAACGAACTCTCAACGGCGCCGTGCGCGGCCTGAAGTCGTCCATGTCGTGCGCCTCAAGCCGTATACGCGCGTTAGCAAACCTGAGGACTGCACTTATTGCTTAATTATTGTACTTTCTATCTGTATTGTTGTGATTTATTGTTGCATGCATTTTCCCCCGTGTTCTGTTTTAAGCATCGGGACGATGCCTTTTCAGAGGGGGGCATTGCCACGCGCTATTCTTATTTTCACTTTTGTTGTAGTAAGTTTTCGCCCACAAAGACCGTCAGCAAAGCTCAGCTCAAACCGGGCCTTATTGTTCCAGAACCTTCGCGATTATTCTAGATCGTTTTGTTAAGATTGCGCGCAAGACGCGACCACTCGAGATTATTCCAGAGCTTGCGCGATGACCAGTGATTAGGCTAGAATGTTCGACGCGTGATGCATAAAAGCCGGCGCGCTCCAACGATGTTCAGTTTTGCGACGGCCGACGCTCTGTTCGCCGCTATCAGTGCAGTGTGTATTCCTGTAATTCGACTTTCTGTTTACCGGCCACAAGTTCGGCCTAATAAACAGTTTCATTTTGGACCTACCGACTTCTGCCTTCGTCGACGTCACGACCACGTGACAATATGGCACTGGATCTCGACCTGCAAGGTGGTGCCGGTGGGAGATTTCTCCTGTGCGTTGTTGAACAATAAAAATTCGCAGCGTGCACGTTAACTAAAAGCGGACTGCGGGTCTCTGTGTCTAGTCGGAGTCTTCAGTCTCTCATTGCCCATTATCAGCGATTGGCATGTTCCAGTAGGAAACACCGCTCCATCACTGCGTGCTTCGCGCCTCCCCAGTTTTCTCCCGTGCGCAACGCTGCGATGAGCGCCAGCGTCAACGCCGCCGCCAGTGTAAGCGTTAGCGCCCGCTGCTTCGCATCTACACATGGTTCCCTTTTTAGATGCGAAGCGTCTTATGGCGAAGTTTAATCCGGTGGTGGTGGTGGTGGTGTGCGGCCGACCACCCTTACTGCACATGCGCGAACCTTTTAAAAAAATAAAGAAAAAAAACTTCTCCAACTCCCGCTAAAGGGAACCATGTGTGGATGCGAAGCAGCAGGGAGATAATCAGCTTGAGCGGGAGGAACGTCGCCGCTCTCATTTCACGGCAGTGGTCCGGGCGCTCATCGCGGTGCTGCACATAGGAGAGAATGAGGCGCGCGCGCTCCGTCATTTTCATACCGCCGAACTACCGTGGTGCCCCCCAGCGGAGTATGCAGCTGTCACACCACCTGTCGTGCGCGCCGCTCCGTAGATGATTCCTAGAGGACAGGACAGGGGGGACCGTAGGAGATGAGAGGGAGGGGGAGGGCACGTGCTGTGGGGGTGTGGGACGCGGGAGCCCCTCCGTATAGTAGAGGATTCCTAGAGGAGAGAGGGGGAAGGGACGCGCATGCGCTGTGGGACGCCGGCGCTGCTCCGTAGAGTAGAGGATTCCTAGAGAAGAGAGGGGGAGAGGACGCGCATGCGCTGTGGGGATGTGGGACGCGGGCGCCGCTCCGTAGAGTAGATGATTCTTAGAGGGAGAGAATGGGGGGTGAGCGTAGGAGAGGATAGGGGAGGGGACGCGCATGCGCTGTAGGGGGTGTGGGACGCGGGGGCCGCTCCCGTAGAGTAGAAGACTCCTAGAGGAGAGAAAGGGGGTGAGCGTAGGAGAGAGTGGGGGAGGGGACGCGCATGCGCTGTGGTGGTGTGGGACGAGGGAAGGAGGGACGGACTAAGCCCCTCCAAACACATGCAAGCAAGATCAACGAATGGGGTCAACTTGGGCGACAGACACCACCTGCCTAGCCACTGCTAAGCAGCCTCTCTGTGCTCTCGGCCATGACTCTGATGACTGTGATAGTGGTTGACGGCCTTCATATTACCACAGTGTTCCGGTTCGCATAATGGGTGCTTCCCTACTTCATGAAAGTGGCCGGACGCGGGACGGCGGACGGGGGTACGCGGGAGGGACGGACAGAGCCCCGAGCATAAGATGCTTCGCATCTAAAAACCTCCTCTCCCCCCTCTCTCTCCTCTGGAATCCCTTCTTGCGGCGACCACACTCTCACTGCTTATGCGCGTCCCCCTCCTCTCTCTGTCCTCTAGGCATCCCTCCCCCGGGGCGTCCACACCCCCACTGCGCATGCGCGTACCCTCCCTCTCTCCTCTAGGCATCCTTCCCCGCGGCGTCCACACCCCCCACTGCGCATGAGCGTCCCTCCTCTCTGCTCTCCTACGCTCCCCCCTCGCCTCTCGACGCCGACGCAGGCAGCGTCTGCTAGCGAGTTTCTTGGTTGAAAAAACCGACTGCTCGCGCTGCACAACCGTTTACTGGCCACCCCGTATATATGGCAATGGATCTTGACCTGCAAGGTAGTGCCGGTGGGAGATTTCTCTTGTGCGTTGTTGAACAATAAAAATTCGCAGCGTGCGCGTTAACTAAAAGCGGACTGCGGGTCGCTGTGTCGAGCCGGAGTCTTCTGTCTCTCATTGCCCATTAGCAACGATTGGCATGTTCCAGCAGGAAACACCGTTCTACCACTGCGTGGTTGCGCCTCCCCAGGTTTCTCTTCTGCGCAACGCCGCGATGAGCGCCAGCGTCAACACCGCCGCCAGTGTAAGCGTTAGCGCCCGCTGCTTCGCATCTACACATGATTCCCTTTAGCGGGAGATGGTGTAATTTTTTTCGTTTACACTCTCAGTGGAATGGCACACAAACGGAACGCTCTAAGAAATAATCGAGTAAAAAGGGTGTCTTTTTGCTACACAACTATAATCGTCATCTACCCCGCGTACTTTCCTGGCGTTATTACCGCCGTCCCGGCACTTCCCGGTCACGAACGCCGCGCGCGCCTTATCGGCGTGACATATAGCATTCTTGATAGGAATGTGCCGAGAGGCCGGGTTTTCAAGAGAGGAAACGTGAGCAAGCCAGATGACGATTATTGTTGTGTAACGGAAATACTCCCAAAATACTCAATTTTTCTTAGGGTGAATGTGTACGTGTTTTCTTTTTTTATGTTTTTACCGCGAATCGCAGCGAGACTAATGTGCCTCCGTTCGCATGCGTTCGTATTTTCTCGCGCTTTGCGCATCGCGCAAACGCCATTGCGTTCCCGCGCTTAAAAATTCCAAACTGTGTTCCGCGAACGCCTGTGTCCATTGAGACGGGGTCGGTCAGAATGCAACGCGATGCGCGCGTCTCCCACCTTGCATGATGGGAAGACGGACGGACAGACGGACGTGAGTGTGGTATCGACGTGGCGTCCGAAAGGTGGCGTCCGAAAAAGCACATGTACTGGTCCAGAACATGTCAAACAGCCGAAACAACCAGTTGCAGACGTAATGTAAAGGTGAGCCGAACAGTAGAAGCAAGCATAACGTAGAATGGCTCACATTTTAGCAGGATTGACGGAGATTTACCTCGTCGCCAACGTGGTATCGACGTTGGCGCTAAGACGCCACGTCGAAGGAACGCCGGGTGCACGCCGGAACGGCGGCCCCGAAGCAGACGCAAGGCGCAGCCGTGTTAACGAGCAAAGGACGAAGACCCTAGTTTAATATGTACAATGTAATATATACAATCGAAATGCGCCCCCCTGGGGGCAGGAGAACCGGTTCCCAAAACGGAATCGAAAACACTACACCACAGTGAGCATGAGACATTAAAGGCTTAATATCCACGCATATCCACGAAGTGAACGATGATGAGTGGGCGAAGCACGGGATCGTTCGGTTACCGTGAATCGATTCACGTACACGCATAAGTTTCGGCTATAGCAATGGCTTTTCTAACCACCATGACAGCGGACCGTGGGCGTCGACGACAAAGGTAGGTCCTAAGGTCCATAATGTGTACGTTGAAATGGCCGACTAGTATAAAGGGTTTGTGCTTCTAGGTGTTTCATATTGTTCTGTCACAATTATTATTGATATTAGTGTATTGTTAAAACCTTTTTTTTTTTGTCATATGCCTTTTATTGATGGGTGCTTAGATGTAGGTGTTTTTACGGTATTGTTGCCTTTTATTTTGTTTTGGTTAACAGCCTTTTATTGTGCTGTCATATAATTGATTGGTGTACACATGCAATCGATTTTTAAAGGCGAAGGATTTCTTAGCGAACTTCGTCGACTTTGAGAGTATCTATCTAACCGCCTACGACTTCGTGCTTTTCTGGCCGTATCATTAATGGGATTAAATACCAAAATTGGTATGGCATAACATGACTGCATGACAAACATTAATGACTGGTCATGTTTTGAAAATCATGACTAGAGACCGGATTTTAGGCAAATGCCTATTTTGTTCCTTGCGTTCCTATTGTGCCACATTCATATATGAGCGTGAATTAGGGGTCCAGGAGGCCTTTTATAGTGTTTTTATAGGGCCTATAAATGCCTATTTTTGGGGTTTGTGCCTAAACATCCATAAGTGCCCATAAATGCCTATTGTCAAATGTTGTGCCTATATTAAGGCTATTTAGCCTCAAATTTTGCTGTCGAGTATAGTTTGAGACCGTAATTCACGTTATCGGGCAAAATTGACGTTTCAGAACTCTATGGGGTGCAACAACCTAGTTCCCTAGTTCAACAAACTTCTGGAAAGGCAACCGCTAGCAGCAGTGAAATGGGACGTGCCGGCCAGCTTACCCCACCGCACTGACATGGCGCGAACGGCTGGAGCAGGGGGAGAGGAAAAGACGCCATTTTTGCAAGCCTAAATGGGAGCACGTCCCAGCGTATACAGTGGAATAGGGAGAGGAAAATAAAGGGGGAGAGGAGAGTGGCGTCCATGGCAGAGGACGCGGCGGGCGGCTTTTACAGTCGGTTTTTCCAGTCCAGTGTTCTCAAGGAATTGAAGCTCCTCCTTGAAGACCTGGGTGCGGTGGGGGGGCAGGGAACAGGAGGTGCCTGTGTGCAGTAGCAGGAAGACGGAGAACGAATGCGAAACCATGGAGTGCCGTCAGGGGAAAGTAGAGTGTTGGTTAAAAAAAAACGGATGTGCACATGGCTTTTGTTTGGTTTGTAATTTACTTCTTAAAGGGCGCTTCACCAGGTCACATGATAAATTTTAGTTAGACACTGGAAGTGTTTGCGTGCCAAATGAAGAGCTTTGTACCACAAGAACTTTTTAATAGGTTCATTACGAGCCGCGAAAGCATGATGCCGGTAGGTGAGCTTGAAATCTTTGCCGACTCGCAAGCCAACCTTCCCTGCCCTCTTCGGTATCAGAGCAACTTGGAGCCAGAAGACCACACGACGTAGGCGCATCAACACGTCAAGCGCACGCAAGGTTACACTGTGTGCACATGACATGCCGAAGCCAGGTCGTGCACACAAGCGGTGTTGTATCGTTTCGGCGTTCTTTCTAGTGTACTGCCTGTTTCTGTGGGATGGATCCCTTTAAGCGTTTGGAGATGCTGGCATGGATCATGCATCCTCACCACGACACAGCGCGTCGCGCCGCTTGAACTGCTGTAAGGGAAGTTGTCAGGGGCTGGCGCCGGCACGACGCGGGAACGGTAAGAACACGAACGCAAACGAAATGGAGGCAGCTAAGTCTCGCATCACGCTCGATTCGAAGAAAAAAAATAAATAAAGAAGCGCACACGTTCCGGTTGTATGTTTTAATATTTCTATCAACTTTCATTCTTCTATTCAAGCAACAGATTGCAGAAATTACACATGCCGCCTCGAATAATTCTCGCAGTGTCACGTACTACTATGACGTACGCCGAACCATTCCATGTTGTACGTCACCTCCTCCATATCGGTGCGCGCGCCCGTGAGATCAAGGGCAAGCGGCGTTCAGTCTGACATTTCACCTCTTTCCAGGGGCGCGTAGCGTAGCAAATATTGGCAGACGCGATCGTTAGCGCATAGTGCACGCATTACACTTCTAGCTCGAAACGCTCAAACCTGGTAAGGAGCCCTTTATGGTGTTAACACAAAGAGGAGAAATTGACCCTGCGCGATTAGACCCGGCCAATACGAGGCTAACAGACCCTTAAGATCTGGCCTTTCAGCGGTCTGGCTATTGGATTCTGTGCTGCCTTTCTCAGCCATGCCGAAAAGAAACAGACCCATGAGTGCGAGTATTCGATGGTGTACACTTAACTCACCATGCTGGACAACAAAAGGAGAGTCCGTGTTCTGCAAATCGTGCGGGCAGGACAATTGCATGGCTATGCTAAACCATTAACGCCTTTGTGCCATCGTAAACTATAACATTTGTTTGCTTTCCTGTCGTAAACACAGGTCGCGCACGTCTTTCATTGAAAATTTCAGTTTTTGTAAAAATTTATTGTGCCTATATTTACGATTTTGGGTACCTAAAACTCTGTTTTGCCTGCCTATTTTTGGCGCCTAAAACTCGATGTTTAGTGCCTAAAGATCCGGCCCCTAATCATGACTAACTTGTCATGAAAAGCATGATTTACACGCCATGTCCATAGTGCCCCTGAGGCCGTTTTCTTAATTTCATATATCCAAAAATTGGTACGATGAGACATTTCTGCCTGACCAACCTAAATAATAGGTGGTAATATAAAAATCATGACCTGCATGTCATGTACAACATGATTTACATGCCACGCTCATTGCGCGCTGACGGCCGTTTCGCTAGCGTGATATACACCAAATTAGGTATTGCGTGACGTGACTGTATGACGAACACAAATGCCAAGTGGTCATATGGAAATCATGACATGTCATGTGCAACATGACTTGCATGCCACGCTCATGACACTCTCGGGGCCGTTTCGCTAGCTTGATATACACCAAATTTTTAAGGCGAAAGCCTTTAATGTCTCATGCTCACGTCCGTCCGTCCGTCCGTCCGGTCGTCCGTCCGTCCCTCCAGCCGTGCCTTGGCACGGTGCCAGGTGGGCGCCGGGGCGCGCGAACGGATGCCGGTCGCGCTGGACTCTACAGCGCTCGCGCTTTGCTTGCGTAGCGTCGCTGTGCCCGGCGTCTCTAATCATGCAAGGAGGGAGACGCGCACATCACGTTCCATTCTGACCGACCCCGTCTCAGTGGGCATGGGCGTTCGAGGAACATACTTTGGAATTGACAAAGTGTCCCGTCAATTTAAACTCTGGAACGCGGATGGCGTCTGCACGATGCGCAAAGCGCGAGGATACGAACACATGCGAAACGGAGGTCAGAGTGGTCGCGCATCTCGCTGCGATTTCGGGGTAAAAAATTAAGGTGAACATAAGTGGCAGGTGGTAACATGAAAATCTTCGCATGAATATCATCTACAATGACATTTACATGCCACGCTCAAGGTGCGCTTGCGTCCAGTTCCCTAGCTTGATATACACCAAAATTCGTATTGCGTGACGTGACTGTATGATGAACACAGATGACAGGTCCTAACACGTAAATAATGACATGCATATTATGTATAGCATGATTTGCTTATTGCTGGCTGCTTCACTTTACATCGATTCGCACAGTGCGTGGGATCTGTTGGTTTTTTACACAGATGTTTTCGTTTTTTGTTGTGCAGGTCAGTTTCGGTTTTGTGTAGAGTGACGGACGCGGACGCCAACAAGGCGAGGTGATAAGGAGCTTTGCCCCTCAAAAATTTCTGGAGTGGAAGCTCTCGCAACGCCTTGCCAGCCAAAGTGAAGCCAGTTTTTGCCCTCCAAAGATCTCGGAAACATGCTCTTTTCCGGTGGTACCCACTTAGAGATCCAGTGGCTTTGATCGGTTAGTATAAATACTACGTTAATTATGAAATAAAAGATTGTTGTTCCCGACGAAAATGCCACTCCGAGGTGAGTATTGGTGACTTGATCTTGAATAAAAGTTCCCAATATGTCGAGGCTTACTAAGGCCAACCTAGTAACACAAGACATAATTGGAGCAGTATCTGACCCGAAAAAAGTAGCCTACGAGGAGAACGGTCCGTTTCCTCCGCGAAACGCCGACATTTTATCTTGCTCCTAGTAAGATGGCGGCCGCAGCCGCCATCTTACTAGAGGCAAGGTAAAATGTCCATCATGGTTTTCTGCTCTTCAAAGTAGCATCGTCACTGGTGATGAGCAAACACAGAGTTGAACTATTGATAAAAATGTTTGGCTTTTACAAAGTCAATGTAGATCATGTTTCTATCATTTTCAAAATGTAAGCTTGATGCTGTATCACCACCGTTTAATTTTGAGAAGCTGCTCGAGTTGCTTTGGGCACCTCTGTATCCCTTAATGAAAATACTCTTTGAATCTGTCGACAATTATTAACGCGAAAGCCTGTAATGGCTCATACTGGCGACGTCCATCCGCCGTTCGTCCATGCCGTGGATGGTGTCATCTGTGGCCTCTGCCCCTCACACTCTCTTAGCAATCACGGGATTGCTGAGAGAATGTAAAAAAAAGGAAAAGAAAGAAAAAGACATGGCATACTTAGTCGAATGGCCGCAGGCTTTTCCCGAACACGATTTGGAATATACAAAGTGTCCTTCAATGTTTATAGTGTATTGAAGCATAAACAGGTTAGTTTTCAAACAGTGCTGGACCAAAGTTGTCACCAAGGCGGAATAATTAAGGGCAGCTCTTATTCACAGGCATTGAAGTACTGGAAATACATTTCAGCGCAGTGAAATTCAATCGAGCGCCCTATGCAAGTGGAATAATATTATGCTTAAACCAACGATAATATCCCACTGCATTATCATTGATTTTTGAGTAGTAAAGTGTTTTATGGCGAATTTCTATAAATGGTTTTGATATAGATGGACAATGGTTGCTAAAGAATTATAAAGTATACTCACAGCACGAAAAAAAACAATGTAATGAAAATTGCGTATCAACATGTAGAAGACCGCGATAGATGTTGTTGTGATAATCTTAAGGACATAGAATTTCTCATTGAGTGTTTAACGACAAGCACGCACTACGACACCCATAATTGTAATCGCCCCACGGTGGAATCTTGTCTGTAATAAGCGACCATATTGACCTCAACATGAGAGCTAGCCTTCTCAGCGTACTTAGGTAGCCCTCCAACAAAAATATTGTAGGTAAGCCTTTTACATATCGATAATACAAAACGTAACTGGCATCCTGTATAGGCCCTGGTACGCTTCAACAGTTTCTGGTCTGTTTTCTTCTCTGTCACGTACTCGTCACCAGAACTAACAGTTTTTGTTCTCTTTTATATGCATGAACCGCACTCATAATATTTCCATCATATAAAATATAGCGTCACGTCAACTTTCGTCGCAGGTTGGACAAGCAGCCGAAGACAATTTTCGCTCTTACGAATGCCTCGTGTCTTGTTCTCTTTCACCTGACACTTTAAAATGGCGCTCGAACATGTTTTCCTGGACCATTATTTCCTGTGTTTTGCTGCTCCGTTGCATGCCTACCTATGAGGAGGAAAGAAGCGTGGAGTGGACTTTTGAAAGCGACATCAAACAGACAGCTCATCAATAAAAATTGAAGCTTTGAGGCACATACAAAACAAGACTGCTCAGTTTCACGTGTATGCAATCAACTACGTAGCTGTTTCTGGTTATGTTTATTGGATTTCAACCGGACCGACTATTCAGGTCTCTCCGACTTCCTGTTCTTTCCTTAGACTAAGTACTTAGGCTGATAAGATTTTTTTTCCATTCAGGCCCTTATCGTACCCGCATGTCGATGAATTGGACATCGCAATTTCCCAGCACTATTTCTCACTTGGACCCTCTTTACTAGATTGAGACCTTTTGCTCGTGTTTCGGGCTTGGCTTTCCTTATCTTTCTTTCTCTATCTCCACCGATTCTCCACTGAGGAGGCAGGCAATGTAGCTCGCGTGTGCTTTAGAACGCTTTTTTTTTTCGGGACAAACTGCCTGGCCCACCGGCTACTAGTACAGGGTACGGCCATGTTTCTGTCCTTCTTCAGAACATACACCAGCCCAACGTTTGTGATCTTTATAGTTTTGCAATTGATTCGAACTTTTGGGCTAACTTGATAAAATATTTATTCGGCATTTACTCTTGCTCATGTGCTACATAGCCCCTCCTTTTGGAAATAATAATTACGGCAGCATCATTGGGTGCGCTTGTGCAATATTATGCACCAATAGAATTTAGCTGCGCCTACACCGAAGCCTACATCGTGTAGGCTTCGGTGTGGCGATACGTGCCTACACACGTATCGCCTACACCGAAGCCCACCTTTTCTTTTTTTATTAATATCTCTTTGCAAGAGCAAACAAGAACGTAACCACCCCGAGCGTTCCTGCCACTACAGTGGCAATGATGGTGAGTTGTGACCTAATTTTGTTTGTACCTGAGACCATCACTAGCGAATTGACATGGTGAAACTGTATAGGACGCCATTACAATTACTCGCCTGCAACACACACCTTCATGTTATTGCGGAAAATTTTATGCTTGAGCTTGTTGGTAGGCACGACAAATAAAGATCTAATTATGATGTAATCTTAATGCCCGCTGCAGAGAGCCACCAAAAGAGATATATCGGAAACGGAAACACGTAAAGTTAGCCCACAGAGATATATTCTTTCGCCACGTGGTGGCGCAACAAGATAATGGAGCTGTAAGGATGAAACTGCGAACACGATACCATTATGTAGCCTATGAAGGTCATTACAGCATTAAAAAGGCCAAGATTCGCGCCGAATCGTCGAGCCCGAATACGCTTGAATGAGGCAGAATATTAGAATGTGGTGCTACTTCCTGTAGCCATACGTGTGATTCCATACGGGCTTTTTCACTGGCTTCATATGAATTGGTCCATTCAGTCCTCCGTAATACAGTCCTCCCAAAGGGAAGATGAATCGTTGACTACTGCGATTAAACATCTTTGGCTACTGGAACTTCCATCCTTTAAGTTATTTCAGTTACTCGCCTACGACACATAACTTCATGTTATTACTGAAAGATTATATTTGTGAGCTTGTTTGTAAGGCACGACGAATAAAAATTTAATTATGATAGGATCTTAATGCCTCCAGCAGATATCCTTTAAAGATATATATGAAAAAGCCGTCAAAACTAACGAAAATAACCTAAATCATAAACTTGCTATATTGGTGTTTTCGAAGCTCTCATCTAATTTTTTTTAGAATTTCAATATTTAACCTGGGTATGGAAACACCAGCGAGAATTATCGAAAATTAGCCATAATTTACCAACGGCATTCTGCATAAACGCTTAATTGTCGCTTTAACTATGGCGGGCCTACTTTCCATTCCGCCCCGACCATGTGGTATAATTTATTTGCTGCGGCAACTGTATGCTGTTCTTGTTTTTCTTTGCCGACCGTGTGATATGGTTACTTGTAAGTGCCGACTTTATTTTATAATTACTGCGACGCGGCAGGTACGGTTACTTGCTGATACATATGCATTGTTTCAACTTCTGTCTGGAGAAATGCGGCTTTGTAAGGTATATCTACCTAAGACCCCGTGCATTCCCATTGAGAGTAACACGTTACCTTAAAGGTCAACTTCTGTGGCCTTTTAACAATTGTAGGTAATGGTGATTCTATGCTCTTCAAATGCTCCTGTCAAGCCCCTTATTGTATGAATTGGCGGTGAATTCGAATATAGTATCGAATATGCGAAAAGGCTCCAAATAAAAAAAAACTGCGCATATCCACGAAGTAAATCATGACGAGTGGGCAAAGGACTGGGAATCGTTCTTACCGTAAATCACTCGTGATATTACCCACCCGCGCATGTAAATGAGTGACAACGCGTGTGTACAGTATATACAATCTGTTTTAAATGCGAAGCATTTCTTTGCGTACTGCAAGCACTTTTGCGTTTCTATCTATCTATCTATCTATCTATCTATCTATCTATCTATCTATCTATCTATCTATCTATCTATCTATCTATCTATCTATCTATCTATCTATCTATCTATCTATCTATCTATCTATCTATCTATCTATCTATCTATCTAGAAGCCTACGTCTGGGTGCTCTCGTTATGGCCTCCTTAACTTGAGGTCGGCCAAAGTTAGTGTGGGAGTTCCCCTCCCACATTGACAAATATGTCTGGCTGGTCATGACATGAATAAAGTGAAAATTGAAGGACACTTTGTACATTCCAAAGTGTGTTCGGCGAAAGCGTGCGGCCATTCCACTGGATTATGCCATGTCTTTTTTTTTCTATTACACTCTCAGTGGGATAACACACAGACCGAATTTGTGCATGTTATGTTTTTTAATTTTTTTTACCGTGAATTGGAGCGAGACGCCAGACTAATCTTCCTCCGTTCGCATGCGTTAGTATTTTCTCGTGCATTGCGCATCGCGCAAACGCCATCCGCGTTCCAGCGCTTAAATTGACGGGCCCTTTGTAAATTCGAAAGTGCATTCCGTGGACGCCTGTGTCCATTGGAACGGTGTCGGTCAAAATGATGGCAAACGCTGGGTACAGCGAGGCTGCGCAAGCAAAGCGCGGGAGCGCTGTAGAGTCCGACGCGACCGGCGTCCGACTGAGCACCCCGACGGCCACCTGGCTCCGTGCCAGAGCTCGGATGGACGGACAGATGGACAGACAGACAGACAGACAGACAGACAGACAGACAGACAGACAGACAGACGGACGGACGGACGGACGGACTGACAGAAAGACAGGTGGACGGACGCCGGACGGACGTGAACATGAAACATTAAAGGCTTTCGCCTTAAAATCCCGCCGCGTACGTCGTCAAACTCATTTCTCCAGACATGTGTGGCTCATACCCGTATACCACGGGCCGTGGAATGCGGGTATGCGCCACAGGACTTTACAATTTATATCTATACCCAGGAGCGGCGAGAACAGGCATTGGTAATTTAAATGCAAGAGCGTTAGGAGAAACTGACATCGGTGGCGTTGACACTGGTAATTTAAAGGCGACAGCGTTAAGAAAAACGGACACCGGTGACGTTGACGCCAGGAATACAAAGAATAGAAATCAGTCTCAGCAGGAATCGAACCAAAGCATTCTGCGTGGCAATCAAGCATTCTACCACAGAGCCACGTCAGGTCTCGAAACTGCTTTGGAAGAACACCCTATGCAGGCGTAATGTTGGCGAAACGGATATTGTGGTTGCAGTGTTGGCTATGTAATTTTACAAATATTACATTGGTGCTCCTTTGACGAAGGAGCCATGTCGCGTTAAGGTCAGTTGTATACTTAAGGGCCATCCACTGTAGTTGGTTTACGCAGCACTATCCAGGGCTACCATCCTTGCAACCACAAGCTCTACATACCAGCTTGCAGCTTCTGGTGTTGCCAATACCCATGTTTCCGTTAGCATCGTTACACAACTGCGGACAACTGGTTATATGAAACATATGCGGCTGTTCAACATGTCTGTGTGTGTAACATTTATACATATCTTTAGCGTCATTTCATGACGTTTCGCTCAATAAAAAGATTACAACCCAGTCCCCTTATTCCGGATGCTTCGCATAACATCGCTTCCCATGGTACTTGGGATCTGCCTAATTTTTTTGCACTTTGAGCCGCCGCTTCCCGCGTGCTCAAATCCGGGGCAGCAGCTTGCTGTCGGCGTTGCCGTTTTGCCTTTCGCGGTCGGGTGCGCATTCACGATTGTTTTCATCCATGGCAGAAAGAGAATGTGTGGTCTAGAACGCGCTTATCCTTCATCGTCATCAGCATCATCGTCATGGTTATGACGTATGGCGGGTACATTCATGTTCTGTGCCGGTGATAACAGAAAGAGAATGTGTGGTCTGTAACGTGCTTATTATTCATCGTCATCGTCATCGTCATGGCGTGTAATGGTTACCTTATTGCATGTGCTGTGCCGCGATGGCATCGTCATCGTCATCACACTAGCGTGGCTACACCGGGGGAGTGATGGACAAGCCTCGACCGGAGCTTCGCCCCTAAAACCAAAGCCCAACGGAGGCACTGCATTCGCGTGACGTAGCAGCTGGAACAATCCGGCAGTCACGCAACGCATGTCGTCCGGGCGAGCGCGGCAGCGGACGAAATCCGTGAAATCCGCAAAGAGCAGGTGCTCAATGGAAACACTGAACCCCAGTGTTGACGGGGAATAGAATTTTTTTAGTTAGATCAGGAAGTTGGTAAAATAGAGTTTTCAGTAAACCGAGTTTTAGCTGCAGACGGAGACACCGCAGCAGTGCCCTCTCATCGCACATAAAGACAGATAACATACGTGCAAATAACCAATGCACCCAATAGCTACTAAATGAGCTATTAAAATCGTGCAGTGCTGCACACACCATACGTACGTGCGGAGCACAGTTAATCAAGCACTGGATCTGCAAATCGGTCTACGAGCTAGGAACAAGAAAGGCCTAACACCCCGCATTCTTTCCAACAGCTTTACTTAATCACCTGACTACATGAAATAACGCCATGCGAAAATCCCTGCCATGTCATTTCGAAAAGTATGCTGCAGGCACTGAATGCTTTTTGTATTTATTTTTTTTATAACGGCACGTACCTGTACTTTCTGAACTGTTGCACAAAACCACTCCTCGAAGAATTTCAGCACGGATATTCCGAAGGCCTGCATGCCCATGAACAGCAAGGTAAAGGTGCGCTTACAACATTTGACTACGAAGAGACCGCTCACTTTGTGCCAAGCTTTACAACGGTACTTCAATTCTTCAGAAAAGTAAAGCCAACGCTTAGAGCACACCACGCAGCGTCTGCTCTTTTATTTGCAACGTGAACTTCACGTCATTTTCCACCACACTTTTATAAATACACCGGGATACCATTGGGTCTTTCCTTATATTTTACCACTCTTCACGTCGCGCATTATCACTGGCATTTCCGTCCCTTTTCCGTCGCTGTCCTTATGCCCTTGAGATCGGTGACTCCCCAGTATGGCCAGTAATTAGCCTAAGCTTGGTAGATGGCTCGATGTATTCAATAAGTTCAAAGCGACATTGCTCGAGCCTTGAATTTTGCCTAAATATCGGAAGTCTGCAAAAAAATATACCCAGTGAAATACTATGAGATCCACAGCACTAAAAAAATCGCCGGAGTTGGCGGTTAAATGGATGCACGAAGGCACGGTTTTACCAAAGAAAATAGCCCGAAAAGGCTTATGCATTATTACCTCCCTACTGTTTGAAATTTTCGGCTAGATACTGAAATTTGTTTAGTTATGGTCGGCTTTTTAAGAGATCGTTCGTCAAACCAAGAGGCCGCAAAAACAGACCAAACAGAAGGGATTGTAGGCAAGTCCTTGTGTATTACACTGCACTCTTCTTACTATGATGACTTGTAGTAAATCAAAATTTGAACGGATATAGAAGGCAATGGCAAATCACGCATGGTAAGCTATCCTGATATTCATACACTGGGAAGTTCAGTAAATTACCGTTGAAGCGTTTCAAGATTTATCGCATCACTACTTTACTTGTGCTCGATACATGGAGTACTTGGTGCCTTCATAACGTTAATCAGGCTGGATTCAAGTAAGCTTTGAAAAAATTTTGTGAAAGCTAGAATTACTGATGTGTCCTCGTATAAAGAAAGATATACACACCTGATCAGGCATAGCAGCGTTTTTCACACTAATCAAGTAAAGTAAAAAATGTTGTGGACCATCATGCCCATGTGTACAAGCGCGTCAGACATCAATAAAAAGAATGCTACCTATCAGATTAAGCGTATTACAATAATGAATTAGTGTCATTTATTCACTATAAAACAAAGAAGGCGCAACCAGCATTCGTTGCGAACACGGGTAGATTGACAATATGCCCACTGGGGTAACAAGTAAGTGTGCTTGAACTTTGAAGCTGCCACACTAAATATAGATCATAATCATGTTCGATAATTCAGTCTTTAATGACGTACTTATATTTTCTGAGCTTTTCAGAGAAAAAGAGAGACAGACAGAATCAAGTTTTGAAAAGCAGGGAGGTTAACCAGATGCATGTCAGGTTTGCTACCCTGTACTGGGGAATGGATAAACGAGCTAAAAAAAGAGACTGAAGGAAAAAGAGGGATGGACAGAAACACACGTGCGCTTGGGCAAGCACATCAAGTCTACCGGTTGGATTTGTTGCCTGTAGGTATTTCAGTAGCGCTTTCATTCCATTCTGTGTCTTCCACGCACACGGGCATGGTCCTAGAATCCTGGTTGCAAAAAATGGTCTCGAGTCGAGTGTGGTCAGAAGTATCCGGAGCGGGCATTGCTGCATGTCACAGCGAGGGCAGCTGCACAGGACCTCTTCATTGGTCTATTCGCTTTCGCAAAAGTCACATGTAGAGGTGTCCGCCATTTCGATGCGAAACGAGTATGTTTTTTGCGAATGCAGCACCTATGCAATGACGGATAGGTACTGTAGCGCGAAATTCGCGACGGTAGCTGTAGCGTCAGCGATGGGTAAAATTCATATAGATGACCCGCTTGGAATCTAGGAAACGACAAAAAAGTGGTTGTAACGTTCCGAGCCAGCAAATAAGACTGTCTTGCTGCTCTAGTTCTTGATAGAGAGATCAAAACCACTCCCGTTCCTTCATGGTGTGAGCAAGCTGCGTCACCTGGTAAATAATAATAATAATAATAATAATAATAATAATAATAATAATAATAATAATAATAATAATAATAATAATAATAATAATAATAATAATAATAATAATAATATGCCAAGTCAAAAGAAAATGCAGTAGAACCCCACTGTTACTTTCTCGGATGCTGCGTTTTCATGTTACTTCGTTTTCGGCCGGCCTCGGCATGACACCCATAGCATCCAACCGACGATTATGGCCTAGTGTGCCATTGCGTTGTTTTACAAGATCACGAATTTGTGGAGGTGGAGCAGGTGCCGGAGAAGTAACCCGAGCCAACAGCTTCACCGGCCCTAACAGCGCTCGACTTGTGGCGGAGACAGGCCCGCAGTCACGATGCTGAAAGCCACAGGCACCACAGGTACTTGAGAGACGCCTTATACTGATCGGACGTCAGAAAATGCGTCACGCAACGCTGCACGATTTACTTCAAGTGAAATATTGTAAATGAGATTGTACGCTATTCACCACTGCTCTAACTTGTCATTTTTCACGTTTCTCGGCTTTTACGTTTACCGCATATAACGTTTCTTTTTTGTTTTTTTTTGTACGGTCCCGTGAAAAACGTATCAGCGAGGTTCTACATCACGCCCGACAAAGTGTTCATAACGGCAAGCCTGATTAGAAGTAATAACTTTGTGCGAACCCCTGCGCCTTGTGGCGCAATCCTTCCCGCTGCAGTGAATACTTTTTTTATTTTTTAAATTATTTTTTCTGTTTCTTCTCTCTCTCTCTCATCACCTTATTCACCTACCCTAATCCCCCAGTGTTGGGTAGCCAACCGGAAGTTTTTCCGGTTAACCTCCCTGCCTTCTCCCTTTTTCTTTCCTTACTTCCTTCACAATAAATAAGATTGTGCACGAGCTTTTCTTCAAAGCCGCGGCGCCGTAGGCAAGAGAACTTTGCGCAAACGGCACTATAGAAGCAATAAGTAATATTATTAACGGCTATGATTCTTTAGAAAAAAATCACCATAGATAAAATGGCGTTTACTTTGTTGAAATAGTGTTG